>PVJA010025077.1:0-10824 GCA_004027025.1 Myocastor coypus
TTTTTTTTTTTCTTTTCCCCCTTTTTTTCTTTGAAAGTTGACATATTGCATATTGTCCTCACAATCATTCTATAGAGTGCAGTGTGTGGGCATGACCCACCTCCCTATTAATGTTGCATAGAAAAAAGAAAGAAAGAAAAAAAAAAACAGGAAAGAATATGCTTCTCTTTGGACTAAGAGGAAGCAGATACATATACAATCAAAGGTTTTGCAATTGCAGTGTGCCACCAGTGAAGCTTGTGACGTTGGAGGCTATTTCTATTGACTTTAAAGGCTTCATGGTATTACTGCATAGTACAGTGATTAGTACAGAATATTGTTTAAAATGAGAGAGCAGGTCCCAGCAGGATGGCTCAGTGGTCTAAAGCGCCTGCTTAGGAAAGCTTAGGCAGCTGCAGGGACCCAGGTTTGATCCCCGGCACCACATGCTGCACCAGCCCTGCCCTCAGGGCAGGCTGAGCCGGCCATAAAAGTAAACAAACAAACAAAAGTTCTGAAACAAGAAAAAAAAATTTCAAAAAAAAAATGAGAGAGCAAATGTCTACATTGAATTCTTTGGGTGACAGATACAAATAGTTGGAAGAAAAGAGTAGCAGGAAATGAGGTTGGAGTGTAAAGAACCATGCAGAAGAGGGATGCGGTATTTGGCCCTTGCTATTCCTTCCTAGTCTTATGAATATGTCCAGAATGATGCTTGAAAAATAGTTATTAATGAGACTGAGTGATCAGCTTGGGAAAATGTATGTCCCTCACAGTAGTGTTTGTGCTTACTTTGGGCCTAGAAATTACATTAACACATTAAATAATTAGGAGCACAGGGCTTTGATGATACAGTGAAGAGTGCAGAGGATTCTGCTGTAGATAGAAAAGAAAAGAAGAATGTAATGAGAAATGCCAGGGAAAACAAAATTCATACAAGAAATCATGGATTAAACATGGAATAAAGTGAAATTTGTCATGATTATAATTAATTGACTAAAACCAAGTAGAGAAGTATAATTGACTAATTTGAGCAAGGACATTTTAAGCAGCATGTGTATATTAACATTTCATCACCTCTACTCTTTAGTAGTTATTACCCAAGTTAGCCTAGCTTGAACAAAAAGTGAATCTATTGACTTACATAGCTGAAATAACTGATTCTTCTATATCTTGCTTCTGTTTTATCTGCATTGCTTTCTTCACAGGACAAGCTTTTCCCAACTGCTCTGAAAGATAAGTACTAGTAGCTCTAGGTTTACAAGGTTTTTGCAGTTCACCAGCACAGAAAAACCTTTTTCTTCTACTATTCTACATTACCATTTAGGGAAATATTGGCCCCAGGGATGGAGTGCTCTGACTAATGGTTTAAGGAAAAGGAATTCTGTTATCTGAGGGTTATTTTTGAATGTCATGAGCTTTTAATTGCCTCTAATTGATCTAATCTTCATTTGGACCCTTGCCCTGGTACACAGCAGGAATGGTGGGGTAATTGAAGGGCAACTTCATACTTTTCAAACAGGGATATCTTAATCATTGCCAACACAGAGATTTCTTTTAGGTAGCTCAGTAAATGCTAAATCTTTTTGGCTTTCTCTGACCCCATAAAAGGGCAACGAGGACACATAGTGATCCTCCTGTTTTCAGCCTCTCCAGCGTTGGAATTACAGGTGTGTGCCACCAAGCCTGGACTCAGTCATGGGCTCAGTGCACCTGGAGATGGGGCCGGCACATGTTTGACCAAGGATAAAACCTTGACCCCTGAGCTTTCCAAAGCAGGTGCTTAGTCCACTGAGCTATCTTGCTGGCCTGTGTGTTACTATTTGAATCATATGGTATGGCTTTTATTTCTTGCTGGGAACTGGAGCTGCTAGCTGACTTTGAACTAGATATCACTGAGATTATTGATTTCACATTCTCCCAATATCATACCAATCATATCCAGTCCCTATGTTTGAGTTCCACAAAGTGCCATAGACTTCAGAGAAAATGGATGTCTGTAGTAAGTTGGATTTCTGGGAGGCTGGGACTTGAACAGTGAAGAATGGATATGTCTTTACTGGATCAAGAAAGATAAACTTTCCAGTTTGGAGTAATTACTTTGCACACAAAGGTATGAAGGCTTAAATAAACATAATGTCTCCATGGACCACTGAGGCAGCTGGCTTGATAAGTAGAGAGATCAGGTTGGAAAATACAGTAGAGGCCAAGCTATAGAAACTCATTCTTCTAAAAAAGAAAATTGCCTTTATTCTATTAGTTGGAAGAAAAATTAACTGATACATAAAAATTTTAGTAATCTGGAGAGAAGAGAATAACTGTGTACCATTCCTGAGAACTTCTCAGGGAGAGCACCTTAGTAGATGAGGGCAAGGAGCACTGTGAATTAGAGCCAGGTCCTACAGCCCAGGTGAGAAAGGCCATGCTGTCTTCAAATCAAATTCCTAGTTACTAACCCAGTTCTGGAGAGGGGCACTAGGATATGTGGGGCCAAAAAGGGTTGATAGCCTTCTTGTGTCAGACAAAGTGACACAATAGGAATTTGACAAATGAATTTTACATTTGGTGTTATTTCCAAATACACTTCCTTATTTAAAAAAATACTTTCTCTGTGGGAATGACAAATATTGGTACTGGGAAATCCAATTATACCCAAAATACTATATCTAGCCAGGAGTAGACATATTTATTTTTAATAACTTACATTAAATTGGACAATATTACATGCTAACTATGAGATAACTAACATGAAACCACAAGGTTGTAACCCTGTCATCACTGCATGGACATGGGGCTTCTGGCTGAGCGTGATTTCAACAAAACTGGCTGCTCACCCCAGAGCGATGCCAATGAACTCTATGAGGACTCATCAGAATTCCCTGACATTGACAGATTAGAGAGGCAGGACATGTTAGTTAAAAAGTTGTTACAGCCTAGTTCACAATGGTTACCAACTGTTTCTGTCTAGAAAGGAGAAAGAAGAGAAGCAAGTTTTTGAATTAGCTCCCAGTGTGTCAGGTGGAGTGCAGAAAGGGCTGGTAGAGCTGTGCTGGAAGGATCCTGGCAGGTCAGATGGGTTGGATGTTCGTACTCATTGCTGGCTTCTAAATACTGGTAGCAGGGCTGGCCTGATAGCTCAGCAGACTAAAGTGCCTGCAAGCAGGCACAGGGGCTGGAGCTCTAATCCTCAGGCCTGCCATGCCTCTGTCACCACTTTGTTGCTGTTCTGCCACCATGAACTGAATGTTTTCTGCCCTGTTCCACTCAGCCTTGGGCCAGCCAAATATGGACTGAAACCTCCAGTAACTGTGAGCTAGATAAACCTTTCCTTCCTTAATTTTGTGTGTCAGGTATTTGTCCCAACAATGAGAGAAGAGTAACTAAGACAGAATTTGGTACCAGAGAAGTGGGGTCATTGTTTTGACTAACCTGACCATGTGGATTACAAGTTTTTGGGAATGGTTTATGGGAAGATATAGGTAAGGTTCAGAGATGTTGGCTACAAGCAAAGCACTAGAGCAGCTTTGGATGTTCTGTTTGGGAGATTCTGGTCAGAGCTCAGACCAAAAGACTGGGTTGAAGCCTGGGTATAAAGAATGGCTTACGAGCAGAGATAGCAAATATTTAGAGAGGTCGTCTACTTGCGAAGAACTAGAAAAGCTTCGGGTGTTCTGTAGAGGAGATTCTGGTCAGAACTCAGACCAGAAGACTGACAGAAGGCCTGCCTATAAAGACCAGGTTAAGGAGGTTTCTTTTGGGAAAAAGGATAGCACTGGTCACTGGACTCCAGATGATTTGTACTATGGGTTGGCTGAAAGTCTGTCGGAATTTTGCTCGTGCCCACAGACTTTGCCTAAGACTGAGATTAAGTATGGAGGACTGATTAATTTTTCAAGAGATATTTCAAAGCAGCAAACTATTGGGGTGGTGGCATGGTTGTTATTGGTGGCTTTTAGTCAGACTTATGTTGAAAATCAAGAGCAAAGAGCCAAGAAGAATGATTTAAAATGTAAGTTTGGCCAGAAAGGAAATACCAGGAAAGCTGTGGACTGCAAAGATGGAGCTAAAAGGATCTCCACTGCTGCGAAGAAACCAAAGAATCAGAAGGATGGCCTGAGGGCATCCTAAGAGGCAGCAGCCCTCTACCCTTTCCAGAATTGCAAAGGAGGGAGGCTTTGCCTTGAGAAGAAAGCCAGAGAGACCCAAGTAGCAGAATGGCGGCAGCAGCCAAACCAGGTTCCAAAATGGCGCCCGCACGGAGAATTTGTTTTTCAGAATCAACCTCAGAGTGTTCATCAATTCAGGCACTCCACCCCTACAGCCAAGAGAAAAAGAAGCCTGGCTACTGCTCCAGCTGGCAGCAGACCTTGGCATCATCAACATGGCAGTTTTTAGGCTCACTGAGAATTCAGGAATTGTTAGATTCAGAAGGCTTCCACCTAGATTGTAGAAGGCCTGGCAGGCCAGGCAGTGTGCCCCTGAGAGGGCAGTGTGTAATGCTGTGTGTGAGAAGCCTGTTCAGTGGAAAACTCAGAAGTTTGGAAAAGCCAAGAACGTGGATCATGCAAATAGGGAGCAAAGCCAGCCTAAGAGGGAAGCCATGGAAACTACCACCAAGAGTGCCTTAGGGATGGAGCTGCATGGAGCCCACAACTCAGTGCAGGCTGCTTTGGATGTTCCAGTTGGAACTATGGGATTTAATGTTTACCCTACTGGATTTTGGACATGTGTTGGTCCCAATGTTTTGTATTACCCTGTTGTTTGCACCTTTTGGAATTGTAATGTTTATCTTATGCCTCTGAATGTTGGATATGTTTAACTTTTCTGTTGTACAAGGGCTCACAGTTGAGAGTTTGCATTGGATCTTGAAGGAGACTTCAGACTTGGACTTTTCAGCAATGCTGAAACTGTTGGGACTTTGGCAACTCTTAGTGATGGACTAAAATATCTTTTGAACAAAGGGATATGTATGAGACTTTGGGGGTCCAGGGGCGGAATGTTATGGTTTATGTCTAGTTGTCCCCCTAAAGCCTCATGCAATCATGGGGTGGGGACTTCTAGAGTTTGAGACTTGACTCATGATCCACTGGGATTATGTGTTTTAGTACTATGGGACTATGGGTTGGAGTCTTTCTGGGATTATGGGTGTAGCCTAAGGCAGATAGGCTGAGGAGGAGAGCTGAATGTAATATAAAGAAAGACTGAAAGACAGACTCACACTGTTGCTCTGCTGCCCTGATTGGTTGGCTGCCTCTGTCACCATTTTGTTGCTGCTCTGCTGCCATGAACTGGATGCACTCTGCCCTGTTCCACTCAGCCTTGGGCCAGCCAAATATGGACTGAAACCTCCAGTAACTGTGAACTAGATAAACCTTTTCTTTCTTCATTTTCGGTGCCGGGTATTTGTCCTAGCAACGAGAGAAGAGTAACTAAGATAGGGTACATCTTCAGTAGGATAGTGTCTAGGTATTTTTTGAAGTTTAATCACCCAGATACTCCCATTCTTGTCCCCACTGACTAGTTTTGTGATACTAGCAAGAACTTTCTCCTTCTTTTTCTTCTTAACTTTTGATTTGGCAGCTGTGCACTTTCTTTTGCACACAGCCCTTCTGGAATACATAGCAGATTGGAAATGTGTATTAATTATTCTACCCAGGACAGGATTTTGACTACAATGTGGCTGCCCTTTTTGGACTTCTTTGTTGTCACCTTACCCTTTCTACCAGTACCACTGCAAGTAGCCTTCTTGGTTTTTGGTTTCTTCTCTTTAGTGTCTGGCTTCTCAGATTTTTTGCACAGGAACCAGACCCAAGTCAGCTCAGCTGGATGAATTCAAACATGGTAGATCTGGACCTGTTAAGCTGAGACTCAGTGCTAGACCCAGATCTAAGAGAATGCTAAGGTAACCAATGTACTAAAGCTCTGCACCAAAGTTCAGAGGACAGTGCTATACAAAATGACAAAGAGAAGGAGCACAATGCAACCTCAGGGTCTGAGCCCACAAAGAGCAAATGCAGGAGACACTAGCATAGAAGAAATTGGAAATCACACTCTTGAAATCTCTGAAATAATAGCATAGAAAGAAAAGAAACAATTGCAGAAAGGTACAGAGGAAATCAGATCAGAAATAATCTCCAGGGGCCTGGTGGGATGGCTCAGTGGTCTAAAGCGTCTGCTTGGGAAAGCTTGGGCAGCTTCAGGGAACGCGGTTCGATCCCTGGCACCACATGCTGTGCCAGCCCTGCCCTTGGGGTGGGCTGAGCCGACCATAAAAATGAGTGAATAAACAAACAAAGGTTCTGAAACAAGAAAAGAATAAATAAATAAAATTTAAAAAATTTTTTAAAAAGAAATAATCTCCAAAGTGAAAAAAAGAAATGATAACTATAATGACAGAATTACTAAATGATTTTAAAGAAGACACTGATGGAAAGATAGAGGAGAACAGAAAATGATGGAATCCTTGAATGACCAATATAGGAAAGCAATAGAATGCATGAAGCAGATTCAAAGGACTATACAGGAAATTAAAACCTCAATAACAAGTTGGCAAAACTGTTTGATTGAAAGTGAAAATAGATTTTCAGAACTTGAAAACACTATTGCAGCTAGTGAAAAGGTAAGAAAAGATCTCTTAAAAACTAGCATGCAGAAGAAATCATTCAACATCTGCAAGACAATACAAAGATGAACAATGTGAGACCAATAGGCATCAGTGAGAAAGGGGTCAATACAAATGATATACAAAGAACATGGGCATAAGTAATAGCAGAAAACTTCCCAAATATGGGGAAATAACCTGACATCCAGATAACCAAAGCACATATAACTCCAAATAATATCAACCCAATTAAAACCACACCCAGACATATAGTAATTAAGATCCCAGAAATTCAACACAAGAATGGTATACTAAAAGCTGCTAGAGAAAAGAAACAGGTCACATTGAAAGGAAAGCCCATTAGAATAACAGCAGATTTCTCTTCACGAACCATCAAGTCAAGAAGAACATGGAGCGAAGTACTCCAAGTCTTGCAAGAAAACAAATTCCAACCCAGACTGATGTATCCTGCAAAACTCTCTTGCAAGTTTAATGGAAACATGAAATACTTCCATGACAAAGAAAACTAAAGAATTTCATGATGACGAAGCCAACCCTACACACACAGACTACTAAAAAATATTCTAGAGAGGGATCAAAACAACTCCACAAGTGAGAATGGAAAGAACCCATCAATAGGGCTAACAATTAAATACATAAGGAACAATAGGTAACCAATAGCAGGATAATAACATTAAACATATGTCAATACATCTCAGTTATAACCATCAGTGTAAATGGACTTGTTACCAATTAACAGGAATAGACTGGCACAGTGGATTAGAAAGCAAAATCCAACAATATGTTGCATACAAGACTACACACTCAACTCATAAAGAAATTCATAGGCTGAAAGTCAAAGGATGGAAGACAATACTACATGCCCCAGAACCTCAGAAAAAAGCAGGGGTGGTGATGCTGTTCACAGAGAATCTGAACTTGAAACCAAGAATGATCAAATGACATAAAGAAGGCCACTACATGCTAGTTAGGGGGGAAAATACAAGAGGAAGAGCTAACAGTCATAAAGGAGAGACTTGTCTCATTAGGAGCCTACAGACTGTCTCTGAAGGATGAGGTCTACTGCTGGCAGAATCCTGTGGTGCTTGACCACCGGGGAATGAGTGTGACTAAGGCATCTAGACATGTCCCAGCTCCAAGTAGAGGATTGTAGGAATAGTTTATCTCTTTTAAATGCTTGGTCAGCTTATTTTGTATAATATACCACCTGTGGATTTGCAACAGACTTACATCTAGGGCATTCTCTAATGCTAAAGCAGTAAATCATATCAATTTTGGATTCATGACAAACTTGGATTTAGAGTACTATGTAGTGCAGAAATATTTAAAATGCCTATGGGCTCAGAAAATTTAAAAAGTATACTTAGAATTTCTGAAAAGAGAGGTACAAACAAAACTGCATTAGGAAAACTGAAATACTAAATCCTTCAATGTGTAGATGTCTCATTTATCAAGAAATTTTACAAAATGTTGACCTTTTATTCACTCATTTTTTTTTTTTTATGGCCGGCTCAGCCCGCCCTGAGGGCAGGGCTGGCACAGCATGTGGTGCAGGGCTGGCACAGCATGTGGTGCCGGGGATTGAACTGCAGTCCCTGAAGCCTCCCAAGCTTCCCCAAGCAGGCGCTTTAGACCACTGAGCCATCCCGCTGGGCCCAAAATGTTGACCTTTTAGAAGGCCAAAATAGATACCAGCAACTTAGCATAAAGTAATCTCCATGTATGAACACTTCAACAGAGAATCTAAAAATTGCATTTTTAAGAAAACTTAAGGAAATTCAAGAAAACACAGAAATCATTTGGTACTTTATCAGAGAAACCTAGAAAAGCAATGGAATTAAAAGAATCAGAAAGCCTAGTACATAAAAATGCAATAAGTGAGAAACAGAACAGAATACATAAATAGTAAAACTGATTAAACAGAAAAAGAATCAGTGGCCTTGAAGATAAGCTATTTGAAAATATCCACCAGAGGGAAAAGAAACTATATTAGGCTTTCTAATTTTGAAGCAAACTACCTGATATGCATAATTTATAGGAGGAAAGATTTATGTTGGCTGAAATCTTCAGGTCTCAGTCCATGGCTAATTGACTTCATGTTAGGAATATCAACGTAGAAAGGAAGGCCAATGAGATAGCTCAGCACAGGGACTGGAATTTGATTTCCTTCCTTGCGCCCCCCCCACCCCCGTGTACTGAGCCAGCGACCAAGTCAGGGTGTGGTAGTGCACAGCTGTAATCCTAGCACTGGAGAGGTGGCAAACAGGAGGATCACTATGAGTCCAAGCTATGTTGCGAGACCCTGCACTAAATACATTTTTAAAAAATCAAGGTAGAAAGCTATGGCAGGAGACATCTGCTCAGTTTATGATGGCGAGGGAGCAGAGCACAGGAGAAGAGCCTGAGAGGAAAAGACAAGGGACTAGATATATTACCCAACGTAAGGCTTCCATGATTCACCAAGACACACCCAGGAGCGCATCTTACTAATCTCCTAGGTGTCTCTCAAGACAGTCAACTTCACAGGCAGAGATAACAATCACAGTCCACAACTTGTCAAATCTTGTCTGAGTTCAACTTGTCTGAATCTTGATATTCAGATATGCCACCTTAAGCCATGCTTAGTCTCTAAGCAAAAACAACAAAACTGTATTTCTACCCAGCATGATGTGACTATCATGCATAGAACTAAAAATGTACTGCTCCCTCCTCCCTCAAAGTCTCCACAGTTCCAGAATTGCTCAAAAGCCTGAGTGCAAATTCTCTAATACTCAAAACAAAATCATAGTTGTCAGCCGCTGTGACAACGAGAAAGCAAGTTCTAAGCTCCCAAGATGCTATGGCTTGGGGTAAATATCATTCTGAAATGGAAGAATAGAAAATAAAAGAATAAGACCTAAGAAAGATTTAAGGAATAATATTGTCCTGTAGCTGTACGTTTGGTATTTGACACACATAATGTCATAATATGAAAACTAAAGGGCTTGGAGAGCCCCCTCCCTACAACCTTGCTAGTTGTAATCTACATTGACTTTAAGTTTAGCCTCACACAAAGTTTCAGGTAAGTAGCAGTGAATCTATAGCCCATG
Source organism: Myocastor coypus (assembly GCA_004027025.1). Lineage (NCBI taxonomy): Eukaryota > Metazoa > Chordata > Mammalia > Rodentia > Myocastoridae > Myocastor > Myocastor coypus. Next base: position 9,691 of record PVJA010025077.1, read on the forward strand.
TGCCACAGCAGGTACAAAGAGCTCTCTCTGGTCATGCGTAAGACAGTCAACCTGCAGCTGAGCATCAGCAACTGTTTTGTCTAAATTACAACCTCACTATGCAGGTTTTATTGCAGTTTTGACACTTGATGATGAGAAAACGGATTTGGGGTTGTGATTTTGGCACCAGGTCTCTAAAAAGTTCCCATCATTGTTTCCAGGACTGGTGAACATAAACAGGAACAAGTTCATAGGCACAGTGTAGCGTGTGTGGCCCAGGCTGCTATAAGCAGAAATTAATGAGCAATTCTAGTGGAAGCTCAGAAGACAAAAATGCTTATAGGAATACAGACAGTAAATATTGTGCAAATGAGGATGAGGACCGTACTGAGAACTGGACTAGAGGCTCTGCTTAAAATTAAACAAAATCAGCTATTTGGAGGCTGATTTTTTTTTTTTTAACTTTGGATATGCAAAGTCTAACAACATAAATTACCTATGAACATTTCTAGATGGAAAACCTGGCTTGTAACAAAATGTTTAATAAAGATACATTGGGCTCATACTGTTTTTCAAGAAGTCTGGGCAATATTGAATTCAAAATTGAATTTTGTCTATTACTCGTTTTTTACTGTCATGTTAAAAGCCAGCATCAATTTTATTACTGTTCTTTAAAAATGTTCGAACAAGCCTGAAGAGGCTTCGCAAAGCATTCGCCCCCAGGGGAGTGGCAAGGCCCCACCATGCAGGGCCACCTTCGTCCTCTCAGTGACCTCTGCCCCTTGCGCACCCACTCGGCTGCGCGCAGACGTTCTGCGCACCCTCACGCGAAGCTCGCGTTTCCCGCCCTGCACTCGCGGCGGAGCGCGTGATCTCGCTCTTCCATCTGACCTGCGGCCACGTGCTCCGCGGGGTCTCCCGGGCTGGCTGCAGGGGGTACGGGGCGCAGCTGCAGCGCGCGGCGGCGCGCGGAGATTCGCTGAGGCGTCGCCGGCTCGCCGCGGCGGCGAGAGAGGGCCTGGAGGTTTGGGTCTCTGGGGCGGGTTCAGGGGCGGAGCGGGAGCCGCGTGTGCTGCTGCTACGACGGGCGCGTGGTGGCCCGGGGGGCGCGGCCTGCGGTGGCTGTCCCGGGCCGCTGAGTGAGCGGGCCGCGCT
>PVJA010025077.1:10924-31296 GCA_004027025.1 Myocastor coypus
TCCCCTGCTCCGCGCCCTCCTCCGCCTCCGCCTCCGCCTCCGCTCGCGTCCCGGTAGAAGGACTCCAGTAAAATCCCACTTTTTCCCTTTTTAGACCTAGACGCCAAGATGAATAGTAACCTATTTGCTAGATTGGACAGACTTTTGTTAGAATTTGGTAGGTATAAAAGGAGAGGAACAGGCAACTGTATTATCACTTGACATTTTAACAAAAAGTCACAAAAGAATTGTTTTAGTTTTCCAGTGCCAGCAACACACCAGTACTAAAGAAGAAACAGTTCAAAGAATTACTAGTAAGTAGTTTTGCATAATATAGTTATTTCAGTCTTAATATTTTTATGGCAGATATATCAATGATTTGCTTTAGGGCAACTTAACAATAGGCATCATAACTTTTGGGGCAGTTCTCTCTAGTAATTAGTACTGAGCTATTAAGATTAAGCAGGGGCACTAACAATAAAGTTGTACACGCAAAATTATTTTGTGAATTGTTTGGCTAAGCCAAACGGACCCCGTAAATGCAACTGAAACGATACTGTTTATCGCAGATATCTCAGTGAAATTGTTTTCTTTATAGAAATTACTAAAGCTCAGAGACCAATATTAATAGATGCCATAATTTTAATCATATAAGTGAAAGGCAAAGCTAATTAAATACAGTATTTTAAGTTCTAAAAATAGAACTGCTAAGTTTGTAATAACTCTGAAAAGATAAAAAGTTTGATCTTTGGCAGTCAAAAAGATTATGAAATTGTAATCTTTCAAGAAAGAAATTTTTAATCTTTGCTACTGACAAGTGATTGATAATGGAATTGATTTATAGAAGTTACACGTTTGTCAAAAACAAAAGTCTTTGTTAGTATTATTAATGAGTAAACGTTAGCATCAATGGATAAATTACTGATAGATTGCTTTTAAATATCCACTAGTATATCCCTCTGTCAAAGGTGAGAAACAGGGAGCATTTATTTATTTTCAATCTAAACATAAATCCATTACTTCTGGGTCTTAGATTAGGACTGGGTCTGGTTCTCTGCTTTTTAGTATAAGATGCTTTTCCATCTCAAACCTCTTTTCCTCCCCATTCTCTGGCTCTCATTGTTTTAAGGACATATAAGTTGTCATACACTTTTACTGTATTTATGATTCCTGCTTCAAGAAAATAAATATATCCTCTTTTCAGAATGCCTTGAAGAAATTAAAGAAAGCAAAGAAACAATTTGTAAGATACGTGAAGGAATAAATAAAACAGATGAGGAAATTACTCATTATAGTAAATATAAAGAGGAGATCAAAGACAGATGTATTAAGTGAGTATTTGAAAGAAATAAAGTTCCATTTATAAAGCAATCCATTTTTTATTCAGTTTCTGAGTTTATAGTTAATAACACTATCATACATGCTAAGCATATGCTTTACTGCTGAGATATATACCTGGCCCTAGCATTTCATATTAGCAAAACAATGAGTACAGTTGTTACCTGCCTGCTTGCATCCTACTGTAGAAAAGCATTATAGGAAATTCAAGAGAAAAATAAAAGGCTGTATGATCTTACAAATTTGGCTCTAGTCTGAATACAGAGTTTTTAAATGTAAGCTCAGTTTTAAAATTCCAGAAACATTTTTGAAATAGCTACTTCAGTCTTTGATCTTTCAATATTTTAGCTTGTATGAAATAATCTAACCGAATTTTGTTATGTTGAACGCATGGTCTTTTTTTTCTTTCCCCCCAGTACCAAGGATTGAACTCAGGACCTTATACTTGCCAGACAAGCTCTGTTTTACTAAGCTCTCTGCCAGGTCCCCATGGTCATTTGATTGAGCTCCATCCACAGTCCTTTTTATGTTTTTTATTTTGAGGTAGGGTCTCAGTAAGTTGCTCCATTGCCTACACTGGGCTGTAATTTTATAAGCCTCCTGCCTCACTGCCTCAGTTTCGCAGAATGCCAGGATTACAGGTGTGTATTGTCATGGCAGACTCCAATCTAAACTTTTTCAAGACAAAGAATGTTTAAGAAATGTCTGTTTTGGGGTCCCGGCGGGATGGCTCAGTGGTCTAAAGCGCCTGCTTGGGAATGCTTGGGCGGCTTCAGGGACCGCAGTTCGATCCCTGGCACCACATGCTGCACCAGCCCTGCCCTCTGTGCGGGCTGAGCCAGCCATAAAAATGAGTGAATATACAAATAAAGGTTCTGAAACAAGAAAAAAAAATGTCTGTTTAGATCCTTTGTTCTCCTATTCCCTTCCTCCCTTATTTTGAGACAAAGTCTTATATAGTTCAGGCTGGTCTTCAAATCTCTCTGTATCCCAGGCTGGCCTTCAGCTCAAAGTGATCCCTCTGCTTCAGCTTCCCAAATGCTGGTATTATAGGTGTGTTCTACCACATCCAGCTCATGAACTTAAAAAATTCTGTTTCAGCCTTTTTATGATGGGAAAACAGTGGAAGTAACTGTAATGTTCAATGTTAAGGAGATTGGCTAAATGAATTTTGGAATGTAACTGATCACTATACAGTCAATATAATAATGATATAAACGTGTTTGATATGGAAAAATGTTAACACAGTTGAGCAAAGTGGATAATAAAACACAGTATAAACCTAAATCATAATTATAATTAGAAAAACCTAGGTGGGTATATATCAAAATGTACATCATTATAAGAGTCAATATCTTCGCAGCAGACATGTACTTACAGAACTTTTCAACTTTGTGAATACATATATACATAGTCTTTGACCTTCCTGTTCCACTTTGGGGAATATATTTTAAGATAACCAAAAATTCAGGCAAATATTGTAAGTGCTCTTCAGTAAATAATAAAAGAAAGTAAGTCATATGTGGATATAGCTTCAGTGACATATAATTATAGTAAAATCTGAAAATGATAATAGTTTTTTAATATTGAGAATGTGGGCCAACTATTTTCTTATGCAATATACTTGTTTGTGTTTCCAGAATGAGTATGTCTACTTTTTGAATTGCAAAAAATTAGAAACAAAAAGACATATTCAAATAGTACTTAGTATATTATATAGTAATTTTATATTTTTACTATTGTAATTTTTCTCAACATATATGTTAAAACAAAAATGAGTAAGATGAATATTCACATAGGCAAAAAAATAAAAAATAAAAAATAAAAAAATATTCACATAGGCATAGTTGTGCGTGCCTGTAATCCTAGAACATAGGAGGCTGAGGTGGGAGGATCACCAGGAGTTTAATGCCAGCCTAAACTACATGGTGCGACCCTGTTTCAAAAATAGCCTTTAAAAAAAATAGCCTTTATCCTAGCTTTTTCAATGCCTAGTCCAAAAGAATTTCTTGGTCAAGGTTTAGAATATGGGGCCTGGGAGATAGCTCAGTGGCTTAAGTGCCTACCTGACAAGTACAAGGTCCTGAGTTTAGTCCCCACGATGTAAGAAAAAAAAAAAGATTTTAGAATATGATAAGAAAGAAGATTTGATGTTGGAGAGTGCAATAGAAATGTGATGACAAAACACAGTCTAGCTATACTGCATTTGCTCCTTCAGTCATGTTTCAAAAAAATCCATGTAAGTTAATAACCATTAATACTTGATACAGGAGTATATTAATGATGATAGTGGTGATAACAGGAAATGGGAAACTTTTTCTTGATGTAAGCTTATTTGCTTCAGAAAGAGATTTATTTCTTAAGTTATCACATTTGAACATTATTTCTAATTATCATTCTGAGATGCTAAATACAACTATAATTTTTTTCACAGCTGGAAGTCAATCAATGATGTTTTTCATAAACATGAAGATTATATGCAGAGCCAACATACTACTTATCAAGAAACTATTGAAAAAGACAAGTACAGTATATATATACATACTGATTTAAGAATTCTTCCATATTTTCCATATAAGCATTTTTCTATATTCTATGTATAAAATAATCATTCTATAAGTAGTATTAAGACATGCTTTACAAAAGTGCTTCCTAAAAATATAGAAAGGTTGTATTTTGACTAAGTTCATTTTAAAGTAAGTAATACTTTGGACTTTTTGTGGCCCACCAAAGCTGTACCCTGTTGCTATAAATATTTCTTTAATACTAGATATGTTTAGATTTGCTGTATTATAAACTTTTTTAACAGCAATTATGGCTATGCAGGTTTAAGTTAACATATAAGGGAATAATAATCTATAGAGTTATCTTTTAAAAATTATATCAAATTTCCATTTTTGGACTGCTGATTTTGTGTATCATTGGAGGTCTATTCTAATAAAAACTACTAGTGTTTGTATGGGTTAATTTGTACATATGCATTGTCTTGGAGATTAAATTAATTAGTAAACGTAATTAAATAAGGTGAGAGTCTTTGAACATGATATATAGCATTAAAACTTCACCTAATTAAAATTTTAAAATGTTAATTTTAACATAATTAGAAGGGAACAGTTGTATATCTTTATATTTTAATTTTAAAAATACACAAAATATCTCCAATCCTTTATTGTCAAAGTTGAGTCTTAAGGGAAGGTAGGGACTGAGGTTATAGATTGTTATTAATGGACATCATGAAAATAGGTGAAATTTTTCAGGGAAGTAGAGCATGAAGGGGAGAAAGGTGGTGCATACTGTCATCCAAAGAACAGACAGAAGGCAAAGGAGACTACTAGGCAGTTGGGTCTTGCTTCATTCTCAGAGAATTTGAGATGATTTATATAAATAATACCATCATATTTTTTAAAAACCTACTAAATATAAAAATCAAGGCTACAAGAAGGTGGGAATAATTTAAGAATCTTTTGATCAAGTTTGAAATTCATCCTTTGTGGTTCTGCACATTGTTAGACAATAGGTTCAGATTAGATTTTAAAATTAAGCACTGTGGAAATACGACCTGGTTGTGACTCAGAGTATTCAGTTTTAAAAGACCGGTCAATGGCTTAGGATAGGTAGAACTGTTTGCTGAAACAATATTTTTTCTTCTGGATCCTCATAAAGAGGAAAGGGGGAATTCTGGTAGTTTGTATGTTCAGTTACCTTCCCCATAAAGGACAAAATATATAGCTGCTTATAACATTTCTTAATGTAAGTCATGGCTATTTTAAAAATGTTAAATTACTAAAATTTATGCTGTTGGGGCCCGGCAGGATGGCTCAGTGATCTAAAGCACCTGCTTAGGAAAGCTTAGGTGGCTGCAGGGACCGCGGTTCGATCCCTGGCACCACATGCTGCGCCAGCCCTGCCCTCAGGGCAGGCTGAGCCGACCATAGAAATAAATAAAGAAAGAAACAAAAGTTCTGAAACAAGAAAAAAAAATCTTAAAAAAATAAAATTTATGCTGTAAGACGCTAAAGAAAGCCAGTCCATATATATATATATATATATATATATATATATATATATATATATATATCTGTAATAGTATTTGTTATAGACTTTTGTGAGGTAAGCAGAGGCACTGAATTGAAACAACTATTTCTTAAAGCAGTCACATGGGTGAATTGATGATTCAATATTAAGCACTTCTAAAAACAAAAGCACTTTTTTTTGTTAATGTCAGGGGTGACAAAGGAAGTAGTGGCATCAAGCTAATCCCAGTCTACTCCCTATCCCTATCCCAGGCATTCATAAAGATTAACATTGCTAATAATTGATGAGATAATAATGATCTTCTTGGGTCATTACTTAGCTATGCTGTGCCCAGCTGGAGTTCCTACATGAAACATGTTTGAAGAGTAGGCACAAATACACAGTATGAGCAGGATGGATGTACGCCAGTCTCATCTGAATCTGAGGACCCAGGTCTACTTATAGCTATTTTTCTACTCCCTATATCATTTTCCCAAGTTATTGCATAATAAGCCTGAGGGAGAGGTCTTAATTAGAAAATGAACATTTAGAAGTTTAGGGACTTATTTTGGACTCAACGCCTTTGTTTTGCTAAAGGGGGCAATTTCTGTTAAGAAATTAGACCATTCTTAACATTCAAATTGTTATCATTATGATTAAACCAGCAGTTTTATCAATATTTATTATGCTTCTATCGTCTGCTAAGGTGAATGATCCTTCCAACATTTTCAAAGAAGTCCCTCCATGTAGTATAACTTTGTCCAAGAAGTAAGAAAATCTTGGGGAATGTAGGAAGGGCTATATGTTTTCAAAAAGCTTGTTGGTCATGGTGGTGCACACCTGTAATCGCAGTACTCAAGGCTGAGGCAGGAGAGTCACCACCATGAGTTCAAGGCCATCCTGTACTATATATTGATACCGTGCCTCAAAAACAACAACAAACCTTACTTCGAATATTGTTTATTGAAACTGTAAGAACTGGGTAAAAAGAGGATTTGAAATATGTATTTTGTGGGGCCTGGCGGGATGGCTCAGTGGTCTGAAGCGGCTGCTTGGGGAAGCTTGAGCAGCTTCAGGGACCCCGGTTCGATCCCCGGCACCACATGCTGTGCCAGCCCTGCCCTTGGGGCGGGCTGAGCCGGCCATAAAAATGAGTGAATAAACAAAGGTTCTGAAACAATAATAAAAATAATAAATAAAAAAAATTAAAAAAAGAAATATGTATTTTGTATAAAGAGTTAGATATTTTTGATGTTGCAAATCAGGGTTGACAAACTTTTTGTGTGTGTGTGTGGGAGTGAGGTTTGAACTCATGACCTTGCACTTGCTAGGCAGGCACTTGTGCCACTGAGCTATCTCCCCAGCCGCACATTTTTTTTTTCTTTTTTAAAGGACCAGATCGTAAATATTTTTTGCTTTATTGGCCATATGGACTGTCATAACTATTCAACACTGCTGTTGTGGCATAAGGCACTTTTAGGCAATATGTAAATAAGTCATGAGCCAATAGACTTCATTTATGGACACAGAGGCTTGAATTTCATGTAATTTTAATTCATCGTGGAATATTCTTTTGAACTTTTACCATCATTTAAAAATGTGAAAACTATTTGTAGGTTATGCACCATATAGGAACAGGCAGCAAAATAAACTTGGCGCATAGACTATAGTAACTAACTCCTTTTGTTAATGAATTTTGGATGACATTTTAAAAAGGGTTAAGTTTTTTCTGGTGAAAATGTTCCACTTCAAGATTTGTGCCTAAATAGATACGCACTATTAGTTGAGTTGATCTGAAAGAATTCCTTCAAACTATGCTAAAATTGTTTTCATAAAAAGAGTTCTGGTAGACATAAATGATCAGAACCCCAAATTCTAATACATAGGACATTAATTCATGTGATGGTTTTAGTTATAGAAATTGAAAGAGATAAAAAGGCATGCTTGTAAAGGTAGCTGGAGAAAGGAGATTCAGAACCCAGAGAATTTTTGAAAGATGAAAGTGACCAGAAGAACTAAATTTTCTAGTATTAGTTAAGATGAGTGCAAAAATAGATCATTCAGTTGGACAAATTAGATTGCTGATGATCTTGGAAAGAACACTGTGAGTGGCAGTTAACTAAAGAGAGTTAAGGAGGAACGCAGGTAATGACAAAGCACATAGTTGAAAAGTGTGAAGGGGTAAGAAAAGCTTGGGCAGACAATACTGAGTGAAGTAGAGATAGTTATTTGACTTGCCTTTTATGCTTAATGTAATAGATTTTAACACATGGTACTAAGTTTTTAGATCTATCTTACATCATTTCTTTTAACAGAAAAATGTATCATGATTATGTAAATCAGTATAAAGATGTTTTAAAGCATTACCAGCTAAAATACTCTGAAACGTGCCTTTCACATGACTATTATAAGAGGAAAAGGGAATATGAAGAAATTAAAAGTAGAGTGTCGGCATGTTCTGAGCAACTAAAAACAAAGGAGATGATCCTTACGCAACTTTTAGGTACTAATATTTCTGTCATATTTGATTTATTATGGTATCTTTGTAATGAAGAAAAATAACAATCTCAACTATGACTTTGTTTTTCAGTGCCTACACCCTTTCCGTCACTTTCTAAGTGGACATTACACATGTATCCACAAAAGTGTTGCTAATTACAATTTTATTAGATAAGTATTATTTCTTAAGTGTAGTTTTTATTGTCTTTTCCTTATGAGAATCTCATGGCTTTGTCTTTGTGTTTAATTTGGAGTTTTAAATTTAACTTTAAAGTGTTAAGGGGCTTGCTTTGGTATATACAGTGTGCCAGGTATCAAGAACAGTTTCAGTAAGAATAAAATAGTGTACATACAGGGCACATTTATCATCCAAGCCAATGATAAAATTACTTTACTCAATCTTAAAAGTTTCAATTAAATTTATTGATAATTACTCATTAGGATAAAAGGTGATAAGGAAGTGAGTAACAAATATTCATTAATCTTGAGAAACTCATTGCTACCTTGTTCCAGGCAAAACTGAAAAAGCTACAAGTTCTCTTGCAAGGAATTCAAATTTTAGTAGAACAGAGGGATGTGAATAAATAAATCTCATTTAAAGCACTGTAATACCATGGATCAATGGTGGTGAACCTATGGCATGCATACTGGAGTGAAATATTTGTACCACTGAGAGTGCTAAAAGGTTCATCATCACTGTGATCACTGTGGTAAATACTTAAGTAATTCTTTTTTTTTAAATTATGGCTGGCTCAGCCTGCCCTGGGGGCGGGGCTGGCACAGCATGTGCCAGGGATTGAGCTGTAGTTCCCGCGGTTGCCTAAGCTTGCCTAAGGTGCTTTAGACCACGGAGCCATCTTGCTCGTCCTAAATTAATTCTTAGTTGGCGTAAGTTTCACCTATTTGTCAGGAAAAGCTTCCTGATGATCAATTGTTAATCCTCCTTTTCACCTGAACAATCTTTGTAATCTTTTTTCCTATCAGATTATAAGTTCACTGTTGGTACCGTCTTTATTCTTGTATTCTACTATGTTTTCTGTGTGTTTTGCCTTAAACCATTTTTATAACTCCTTTTCTGCTTGCTCTTTCCTTGTTTTGGTTTTAGCCTGTTCTGGTTTCTGGCTGTTCATTTGCTGCTTATTTGTGTTTTGATTGCTTAGTCCAACAGTGGTAAACTTTTAAAGACTGAGCTAAGCTACAACCCCAAACCCACTTATTTATTGTGTATAGTGCCAATGCTGCCATTAAGTCTGAATACAGAGGTTTTAGTTCAGAAAACCAGCGGTTATCAGGTGGTGGCTGCTAGGGCAACTTGGCTGTCATACTGATAGACATGCTCACTGTAGCACATTTCCTGTAGGTTTGCCACAACTAGCTAGCTTAGTGGCAACAGACAGAGGTGGATAGATGGCTGAAGGTATAAACAAGGTTTCAGGAGCTGACGTTAAAGTTGCATGATGACAAATGATAGGTGGAGGTAAGAATTGAAGAATAGGATTCATATAAATTTACTTAAAATTGACAATTTTGGTAATAATACAGCCTTATAAATTATAGTCATATTTTGTTGTTCTAGCATATAGGTCATATATTTTTAAAGACAGGATAGCAAAGGTCTGATAAGTTTTCTCTGGAGTTCTTGTTCATTGTTCTGTTCGTTTTTAAATTCTCCTAAGTGGATTATAGAGTAATTTAAAAAATTTAAATAGCTAATAGAAATGCAGCATGTATATTAATAGCAGAGAAATTGAGCATAAATCCAGTATAAGCAGAAAGTTCAGATGAGTTTGATGAGCATTAGATGGATTTTTATTTTGACTTTGGAAAATAATAATGGATACAGATTGACTATATTTTACTAGTCATGCTAAATGACACAGCAAGCTTATGTAAGAAAAAAAACAGAATACCACTTTCCAAAAATATTTAATGAAAAGAAAGCCATTCTAGCATTTTTTTCAATGAAATGTTGTTTTTAAATTCAATATATAGGGACCAGGGAGATAGCTCAGAAGAATAAGCGCTTGCCTGGCAAATGCAAGGGACTGAGTTCAATCCCTGGTTCCACAAAAAACAAAAACAAACAAACAACAAAATCAATATATAATAGTAAATTATCTTTTGGTCTGCTAAATTTGTATTAGTTTTACTTCTGCTTTCAGATACTGATATTAATAGTGTTTATTGCTTATATAAAACATGCTCATAAGTAACAAATAATGTTATGTAAAATAGACTACTTCTAATATGATACATGTATTATAAATGTAAAATATACTTGTATTACATAGTTCCTTAGCATAAAAAGAGTTAATTTGAGATTTAAAACAGAAGATATCCTTAAACATATCAACAATTTTACCAAAAAATCATCTGAATTGAAAATGGAAATAAATGAAGCAGAAATAGAAATTAATTATTTAAACAAGGTATGTATCTGTTACATATTTCAATACTATATAATGGTTTATCATTTTCAGAGAATTAGGATAGAAATAGGTTTTAAGATTTTCTTAAACATTTTTAGTATCTATTGAATTATGACTTTAGTTCACATAGGTAGAAAGCCTATTGAAGTCACTTGCAGATTATGAGGGACAATAGAATGATACCTAATTTTCTAAATTGGTTAAAAATTTGTTACAGAATATACACATTTATTGTTACAAGATACCAAATAATAATGATGCAATTTTAGAAATGATATAGGAATAGATGCTGTTTTCTTTATAGTAAATATGTCCCTATGACAGGAATGAATGCTTACTTTGTTTATGACTGTTTTCTTTTCCTTTTTTATGGTGGGAGTTTATTGAAATGTACATTTGCTGAGTTAGGAGTAAAGAATTGTTGAGGGCCTGGCAGGATGGCTCAGTGGTCTAAAGCATCTGCTTAGGAAAGCTTAGGCCGCTCCAGGGGCCACGGTTCAATCCCCGGCACCACATGCTGTGCCAGCCCTGCCCTCAGGGCAGGCTGAGCCAGCCATAAAAATAAATAAAGAAACAAACAGACAAAAGTTCTGAAACAAGAAAAAAATAAAATTAAAAAGAAAAGAATTGTTGAAAGGGTGTGGATTAGGGTTAATTTTTATTTTTAATCATTTTTCAGTAATAGTGAATACTCCCAAAAATGTAAATCTTGTGTACTGCTTTGCTGTGTGATTATTTTGCTTTGCTTTCCTGTTTTCCTTTTTAGGAGATTGCAAGACTTCATCAGAGCAAGAATCTTCCAGAAACTCTGCAAGAAAACAACAAAAATGCAAGAAAGAGAAAGGCATTGGAAGAAAGGTATAATAAGTAAACTTTAAAATTCATGGGGTTTTTATATATTTGATATGGGGTCTCACTCAGACTTGTAGAAGTTCTCCTGTTTCAGCCTCCTCAGTGCTGGCATTACAGGTGTGTGCCACCATGCCCCATTTTGGGGCAGTACCATGTGCCTGGGCTCTGGAATGGCAGAGAATGTAGTACTGGAGATTGAACTCAGGTCCTTGTGTTTGCCAGACTGGTGCTTAGACCCCGAGCTAGCTCCCCTGCTGTAAAACTGGGTTTTATATGAACAGATATTCTGTATCTAATAGTTTAATTTTGTGTTATATCCTAATATAAACTTTGGGAAAAGTTAGTATTTTATGAAAGATATTAGCTTACATAATTAAATATTATGAACTGATACATTTACTTATCAGTCACTAAGGGCAAGGATATTGTAGGGAGAATACGGTAGCAGCAGCGCATCTTCTGCCCAATTACTTGTCAGTCATGTAGTTTATCCACTTCTCTGTAGTGGGTCAGTGAATAAAGTAAAACAGGAGGAGCAGTGTTGAAAACTGTAGTCTCTTTTTATCACCCTGATACCTGCTTTACTATTTCTTCTCTTACCATTAAGAGTGAAGATGAGCCCAAGTATGCTACTAAATCTGCTGTACCATGTATTTCCTTGTCTTTTGTCCTAATAGTGAGAAAACAGACATCAATGACAGAAGAATTAAGCAAAACTGATTCTGTTATTTTATGAAAGAAAAATGAATGCATTATTTTTGTTTCTTTTTTAAAGTTTTTATTTATTTATTCTTCTTATTATTATGGTCAGCTCAGCCTGCCCTGAGGGCAGGGCTGGCACAGCATATGGTGCCGGGGATTGAACTGTGGTCCCTGTGGCTGTGTAAGCTTTCCCAAGCAGGCGCTTTAGACCACTGAGCCATCCTGCTGGGCCCATTATTGTTGTTTCTGATGCAGCTTTGCTTTTCTTCCTGTGTATACCACCTCCTTCCTTCCTATTCTTAAGTTTCATTCTTTGTTCCATTGCCTTCTTCTGACTTTCAGCACTCTCTTGTGTTCATTTCCTTAATTCCACCATCCTTGGATCTGTTATTGATGCCCATCCTCCACCCAGACAGGCAGTGCTGGGTATTGAATCCTGGTCTAATGTGTGCTAAGCATGCTCTTTACCACCAGGCCACATCCCTCAGCCCCCGTGTCTCTTTCTTGATTCTCTGCTTCCTCATATCACATCATGTCCTTAATTTTATAATTGAATAGGCAAATGTGTAGAATCTTATAGAAAGTAAATTTCTTTCTTCCCTCCCATGTTCCCTCCTCTTTGTCTCTGTGCCTCTATCTCCCTCTGTTTCTGTTTGTGACTGTATTCCTATCTCTGTCTCTCTCTGTCTCTGTCTCTGTTTGCCTCCCTCCTTTCCTCCCTCCTTCCCACCTTCTCTCCTCTCTCAAATGAGGTCTTGCTCTGCAGCCCAGGTTGGCCTTCAACTTGCAGCAATTCTCCTGCCTCAGCCTCCTCTTGAGTGTTGGAATTATATGTGTGCATCACCACACCTGGCTTAACAATGATTTAAAATAAAAACCATATACATTGAATGGGATTTATGTAAATAGTCACTTTTTGCTCAATATATGTAGTAATCCTCATTCATCCAGATTTTGCTTTCTATGATTTCAGTTACCTGTGGTCAACCATGGTCCAAAAATGTTAAACTAAAAACTCTACAAGTATATATTTAAACAGAACATTATAATTCTGAGTAGTATAATGTAATTTCATGCCATCTTGTTCTGTCTAGTCTTGAATATAAATTGCCCCTTTGTGTGGTGTGCCTGGACTGAATACCTCAGTTATCTAACTGACCATTGTGGTGTTATAGTGCTTGTGTCTAAGTAACAGTTTTTTAAGTAACTATTTTACTTAAAAATGCCCCACAGAGTGCAAAGAGTAGTGATACTAGAAATTCGAATGTCAGCAAAGAGCTGTGAAATACTTTAAGTGAAAAGCATCAACTTAAAGGCCAGTGAGATAGCTCAGCAGATTAAAGTGCCTGCTTGGGCAGGCTTAGGCAAGTGCAGAGATGGAGCTTTGAACCCTGGCACCACATGCCATGCCAGCCCAACCCCTAGGGTGGACTGAGCCGGTCACAGAGCCTGGGAGTACTGGCATATGCCTGCAATTTCAGTGCTAGGGAGGCTGAAAAGAAGAGGTTCACTATGAGTCCAAGCTGTGTAGTGAGACTGTAACAACCAAATACATTTAAAAAAAGAGTATCAACTTAAGGAAAGAAAACTATTACGTGCTTAGGTTGCTAAGATCAGTGATGAAAATGAATCTGAATCCATAAAATTATGAAGGAAAAAGAAATTCATGCTAGTTTTGCTGTCATACTTCACATTACACAAGTTATGATTACAGTGCATCCACTGTGTAAGACCTTAGTGAAAATGGAAAAAAACCTAATTTTCGTATATATAGGCAAAATCATAGTTTAGTGTTGGAACCATACATGGTTTCTGCTGAGGAGGAGGGACTAATAATGTATTTTGGTAGTGTTTATTCTAGTTCTTTGATTTAGGAAAAAATTCAACGAAATTATTCTTCCAGTAAAAAAGAAATTTAAGACAATTATATTGCCTTAATGATTTCTATATTCATCCTAATTGGATTTTTTTCTAAATGAACCTTTTAAAGCTTAAAGTGCTCTGAAATCTAAAACATGTTATTTGGGATTAAAGCTTTGATTTAAATTTTTTTCTTTTTTAGGTAGGGCCTCACTACATAGTTCTGGCTTTGAACTGGCAATCCTCTTCCCTCAGCCTGCTAAGTGCTTGGATCATAGGCATGTGCCACCACACACAGCTTAAAACATTTTAAACCTGTTTTAAAAGTCTTTAAAAATAAGACTGTGGTATACTGAGCAAAGGGTTGGACTTGACCAGGAAAAGTGTTTCTTGGTTCTAACATGACTACCAAGTAATTTCATAATATTGATCAAATCTATGAAATTCTCTGAAACAGTTTCATTACCTGAAAAATGAAGCATTTTAACTATAGACTGTATTATCCAAACATCCTTTGTAGCTTTAACATTTTAAATTTTACTTAGCTACTATTGAATGTAATCTATTCTTCTCTTCAGAATTTTTGAAAAACATGAGCATACAATCAGCAAAACTCTTCAAGGGACTCAGTTATATCTGCCTTACGAATTTCAGAAATTAGTAAGACCAATAAGGATGCAGTCTTCAGAACCAAAAGCTACAGGTATAGAATTATTCAAAAATTGCTTAATGTACAAACATAAGATTAAAAGAAAGTCCTTTTTGTTTATTATTTGATGTAAGCACGAATAAACATTACTGGAGTCCTAGAGACTCAGGAAGGTACCATTTTGAATGTTTATGACAGCAAACAAAATATGTTTCTTATACCTTTTATTTGAGGATACAGTGGGGAGGTGGCTGGTTCAGTCTGCTTCGGGCTGGGTTGGTGTGGCATGTAGTGCCAAGGATCAAACTGCAGTCCTTGTGCTTGCCTAGGCAGGCACTTTAGACTGCTGAGCTATCTCACCGGCCCCCAAAAATATATATTCAGATGATACATTTTAAAGTGTTTTGGTATGCCTCACAGCTGTCAGAAAAGATAAATTGTTACATATTCTTCATTTTGGGAGTTATATTATCAGCATATGCGATTCAAGTGAATAGGAGACATGTTTTTGCTGTTTGGTAGGACCAGGGTTTGAACTCACGACCTTGCACTTGCCCAGCAGGCACTTGTGCCTCGGAGCTATCTCCCCAGCCCCGTTTTTGCTGTTTGTAATTCATCACTGAGATGTTTAAGATGTCATGCAAGGGGTCTGCAGGTTAGGTTATCTACATGTATCACGCTGACTACATTGGTAGTTTTCCCCCATGTTATTTGTATCATTGCTGTGTTTTCTTTCATTACCCATTATTTTTTATTTTATTTATTTTAATTTTATGAAAAAAGTAACAAAAGCTTTCATAACAAAATAATAAAGAATAACCATCATTAATATATGGTAAACTGTTATTTTTTAAATAACTATTTAGAGTATAAGATATGGCATAAATCTTCTCCAATAGATACTAGCACAAACTGGTTGTCCATTAAAAAAGGACTATTTTGTCAGTTGGTCATTTTGTCATTTCATGTTCATAATTACTGTATGAAATTGGAGTTTCAAAATAATTTCATAATTGTTTTGTTTTAAATTCATTATTAATGTGCCCTTAATTTTCTGAATTAGAAGTTTATGTTAAATGTTGGAGCTATTAGAATAAATGTTGTAGTTAGATTAAAATGTTGGAGTTTAGGTTAAGTATTATAAAATTCAAGCTTCGCAGCTGTGAGGCTCTAGGTTGAAGCTCCAGCACAAAAAATAGTTGAGTTGATGTCTGAGTCTGTTTTCATAACTGATTTGAAATAGTTCTATTTAATAATCTAGATGATGAAGAAATTTTTATGAAGCAAACAAAGTTTGCCAGGACTGACTTCAGACAAAAAGAAAATACACAGGTAGGTATTTTTTTAATAGCCTAAACCAAATGCATGCTTATATTAAATGAGATAATATACTGCATATAGGATCAAAAGTGTGTGTGTGTGTGTGTGTGTGTGTGTGTTTTAAGTGCATTAAATTAGTATGGGCTCTAAAAAATTTTTGAAGTTTTAATATGGCATCCAGGATTTATACTGAAACCTACTTCCTTATCCTTAAAAGCAGTAGAAAAAGTGTTTTTAAAATCAAGCTGTAGGGCTATTAAGGGTACAGGGGCAGTGGTAGCTGCAGCAAAGGGCCTGCTGAGGTGTTCTGGTTCTCGCAGCTGTGCCAGAATCCAGCCACTGCTATGTTGAACAAAACAGCAAAGACCAAGGTCACCAAGTGGCGCCCTCAGTGCGCGATCTCCGATGTGTTTGCCATGTTTGACCAGCTGCAGATCCAGGAGTTCAAAGAGGCCTTCAACATGATCGAACAGAACAGAGATGGCTTCATCAGCAAGGAGGACCTGCACAACATGCTGGCCTCACTGGGGAAAAACCCGACTGATGACTACCTGGACACCATGATGAGCAAGGTTCCGGGCCCCATCAACTTCACTATGTTCCTCACAGTGTTCTGTGAGAGGCTTAATGGCATGGACCCCGAGGAAGTCATCCGGAGCACCTTCATTTGCTTCAATGAGGAGGCCACAGGAACCTTACAGGAGGACTACCTGCACGAGCTGCTCACCACCATGGGCAACCACTTCACGGATGAGGACATGAGCAAGCTGTACTGAGAGGCCCCCATCGACAAGAAAGGCAACTCAACTACATCGAGTTCACATGCATCCTCAAGCATGGGGACAAGGACAAGGACAACTGAAAAGAGCTCCAGATTCCATCCAAATGCTCCTTGTTGCCACTTTGGGTATTTCTGAGATTTTCTCTTAGAATCTGTTGCATGTCTATAGTCTGATAGCTTTTACCTTCCTTGTTTTGTATTTATTCTCAGCCCTTTTGGGGCACGTATATCTTTATAATCAAGCTGAAAATGGGACATTGTGTAGGGTGATTTACCTTACCCGTGGTCCTCTTCCCTCAGTAACTGCAGACTACACAGAGTCAGTATATTTTTTCAGAGAAAGTTATTTATGCAGTTTTTTCTGAACCATAATTAAACTTTATGATAAAATAAAAAAGTGAAACTATATATCCAGTAGACAAAAAAATTGTGATAAACCTCTGGAGGAAAAGAGAATTGGATTGAAGAAGGAAATTATAGATGTGTACATTCATAAGAGATTAGTCTTCTACAGGTAAAGGCCTAGGAACAATGAATAGGGTAATTTGTGGCATTACCTCAATGGGATCTTGGTTATTTAACCCCTTTTTGTCCCACATTTACTTGGTCTTTGATTAGGCATCAGCAGTGGATGGCTAATTCCTCTAGGTAGAAATGAATGAGGTGGGAGGTTTGAAGATAGACAAAGACAGAGATGTAGCAAGATAGAGACACAGAGAAACAGAGACAGAGATTGGCACCTTGGGTGGTTCTTGATACCTGTGAAGAAAAAAGAAACATGTCATCCAGAGATTTAACTTTTGGTGTCATGCATCTTTATTTCTCCCTGTTTTCCCTAAAGCAGGAGGAAACTTTCAATGAAAAAAGTCTGTCTACTAATTAATAATTAACACAGATACAGAGTATTGGTAACTGAAGTAATTAATAAAACAAATCTATAAAGATTTAAATTCTAGTACTAGGGGCCTGGCGGGATGGCTCAGTGGTCTAAAGCGCCTGCTTGGGAAAGCTTGGGTGGCTTCAGGGACTGCGGTTCGATCCCCGGCACCACATGCTGTGCCAGCGCTGCCCTCGGGGTGGGCTGAGCCAGCCATGAAAATGAGTGAATAAGCAAACAAGGGTTCTGAAACAAGAAAAATAAATAAATAAATAAATAAAATAAAATAATTCTTAAAAAAAATAAATTCTAGTACTAAAATTTTAGGTGATTTCAATGTGAGATGGGGGTGTATCTTCCACCACATACAAAAAATAAATTCAAAATGAATCAAAGGCCTGAAACTTTGAATCTGCTAAGAAAAACAACAACAAAAAATGATGGACGAAAAACTCGAGAAACTGCCCCAAATTTCCTGAATATGACTGTCAGTAGCACAGGAAATAATAGGAATTAACAAATAAGACTATATAAGATTAAAAAAATCTCTCCACAGCAATAGAGTGAAGAGACAACCTACAGGATGGGGAAAAATATTTTCCAGCAACTCTTCCAGCAGACAATTAATCTCTAGAATATATAAATAAGTTACATAAGGAACTAAAAAAGCTAACACTAAAACATATCAAATAACTTAGGAAATGGGAAGTGAGTAGAACAAGTACACAAATGGGCAGTAAGTGTACAAAAATGTGTTTAACATCTTTGGCCATTAGGGAAATACAGATTAAAACACACTGACAATTCCATCTCACCCCAATCTGAATGTCTGTTATTTTTTTTTTTCTTGTTTCAGAACTTTTGTTTGTTTATTTATTTATTTTTATGGCTGGCTCAGCCTGCCCTGAGGGCAGGGCTGGTGCAGCATGTAGTGCTGGGGATCGAGCCACGGTCCCTGCAGCCGCCTAAGCTTTCCCAAGCAGGCGCTTTAGACCACTGAGCTATCCTGCCGGGCCCTGAATGTCTGTTATTAAGAATGAAAAAAAAACAAAAAAAACACACACACACACACACACACACAATGCTGATAAAGGGAGTAATAAGTCTCCTACACTATGGATGAGAATATATAGCCACTGTAGAAATCAGAATGGAAAATCCTCAGAGAAAGAGATAAATGTATGAAAAAATGTTCATTACACTATGGAACTGCAAAGTAAAACCACAGTAAGATACTGGATTAGCAACATCAAAAACTCTATTCAATTTTGTTGAAGGTGTAGGGCAATAGGAACTTCAAAACTGTTGGTAGGAACTTTTTGATAACCATATACTGAGATTATGTCTGAGTTATACTTGGAACTGGTATTTTTGCCTAATGAGATCAAATGCCTTCTAGGATGGGTACCTGTCATAAAATTTGGTACAACTACTTTGTTCTTTAAATTTTATTAGCATGTATTTGCTAATAAAGCCTCAAATTTATCTTTTTTGCAGGTGAATAACACTTCATTGTGTAAAACTACGGAATTTTTATCCATTCTTTAGTTGATGGGCATTTGGGTTGTTTCCCAGATATAGCTATAACAAATTGTGCTGCTATAAACATGGGTGCACTATATTGCTATGGTATGATGTTGTCAGCTCTTGTGGAAAATTACCCAGAAGGGGAATAGCTGGATTGAATGGGACCTCCAATTGTAGCTTTTGGAGGAATCTCCAGACATATTTTCAGTGTTCGCTCCAGTCTACACTTCCACAAACCAGGGCAAAGTGTTTCTTTTTCCCCAAACCCCCTACAATGTTTATTGTTGGTTGACTTCTTGATGATAGCATTCTTTCTGGGGTGAGGTGGAATCTTATTTACATTTATTTATTTATTTATTTATTTATTTATTTATTTATTTATTTAATGTATTTGGTATAGGGTCTCACTATGAAGCTGGGACTCATGCTGATCCTCCTGTTTTCAGCCTCCTGAACCCTGGGCTTACAGGCCTGCACCACCAGGACTGGTTTTTAGCTGGATTAGTGCACCCAGGGGCAGAACCAGTACAGCATGTGGCACCCAGTATCAAACCTTGGTCCCTGCACTTGTATAAGCAAGCACTTAGTCTGCTGAGCTATCTTGCCAGCCTTGGTGATTTTTTTTTTTATTTTTTTTTTTGTGGGACCAGGGTTCGAACTCACGACCTTGCACTTGCCCAGCAGGCACTTGTGCCTCGGAGCTATCTCCCCAGCCCTGAGCCTTGGTGATTTTTAAATTCGCATTTCTCAAATGACCAATGATGTTGAACATTTTTTCATGTATTTATTTGCCATTTGTATTTATCTGATAAATATGTATTCATCTCAGATCCCTAATTTCGGATTGAGTCTTTGGATTCTGGGTGGTCTATTTTTTTTCCCAATTCTTTTATTGTTTAAATTTAACAATGGTTATATTACATATTTTCATCATCGGATCAGTTTAGATTAATACATATAGGTATATAAGATTGATCAAACAACTAAACATTAACCTTTCTAAATCCACATTACTTTTTTTTTTTTCTTTTACCCCTTTTTTTCTTTGAAAGTGGACATATTGCATATTGTCCTCACAATCATTCTATAGAGTGCAGTGTGTGGGCATGACCCACCTCCCTATTAATGTTGGATAGAAAAAAGAAAGAAAGAAAGAAAAAACAGGAAAGAATATACTTCCCTTTGGACTAAGAGGAAGCAGATACATATACAATCAAAGATTTTGCAATTGCAGTGTGCCACCAGTGAAGCTTGTGACGTTGGAGGCTATTGAATCTAAGCCTCCTAAAGCTCATCTCACCAATCTAGCTCTGCGTTCCATGCATTGTAATTAAGGATTTTTTTCTTTTTTTCTTGCTGGGTGGTCAAGGGCAAGTCGAAGCAAGACCTGTATAACAAAACATTCATTTTTTTTTTTTTTTTTTTTGTATCTTCCAGGGTCAAATCCCCTCAGGATTAAATTTGAGACCATAGAATGTACTTTGTAGAACTGTTGTTAGTGTCAGCCTTCAGGACGAGTCACGGCCATTGCTTGGCTATTTTGCT
>PVJA010025078.1:0-31096 GCA_004027025.1 Myocastor coypus
GGCATAAGTGCCTGCCTGGCAAAGTGCAAGGTCCCAAGTTTGATCCCTGGTACCAAAAAATAAAATAAAAACAAAGCAATCCTTTATATGTTCTCGACAGAAGCCCTTTGTCTGAAGGACAGTTGGCTAATTTTTTTTTTCCCACATTGTGCATTGCCTTTTCACTTTGTTGGTGATGTTTGTTTGTTTATGTATTTTGTCTTTGTGAGACAGAGTCTCACTATGAAGTTCAAGCTGGCCTTGAGCTCACTTTGTAACTCAGGAATGAGATGGTCTTTAACTTGCAAGGATCCTCCTGCCTCAGCCTCCCAAGTGCTCAGATTACAGGGATGTGCCTCCATACCTAGTTATTGGTGACTTCCTCCCATCCAGGTACTAACCAGGCCCGACCCTGCTTAGCTTCCGAGATCAGACGAGAATGGGCGCGTTCAGGGTAGTATGGCCGTAGACTATTGGTGACTTCCTTTGCTGTGAAAAAGGTTTTTTAGTAAGATGAAATCCCATTTGTTGATTTTTTAAAAAATTTTTTATTTTTTTAAGCCGGACGTG
This sequence comes from Myocastor coypus, assembly GCA_004027025.1. NCBI lineage: Eukaryota > Metazoa > Chordata > Mammalia > Rodentia > Myocastoridae > Myocastor > Myocastor coypus. The sequence continues at coordinate 550 of PVJA010025078.1, forward strand.
GTGGCACACGCTTGTAATCCCAGCACTCGGGAGGCTGAGGCAGGAGGATTGGTGCGAGTTCGAGACCAGCCTGGGCTACAAAAGTGAGCTCAGGACCAGCCTCAACTGCACAGCGAGACCCTGTCTCAAAAAGACAAAAAAAAAAAAAAAATTTATTTTTTCTGTGGAACCAGGGATTGCTCTGTGCTTGCCAGGCAAGGGCTTATTCTACTAAGCTATTTCCCTGGCCCTCCCATTTGTTGATTCTTTAAAGTATCTTCTGTGCCATCTAGGTTTTGTTGATGAACTCCACCTACCTCTGTGTTTTCAAGATTTCTGCCTACCTTCTCTTCTAGTAGGTTTAGTGTTTTTGTTTTAATATTTAGACCTTTAATCCATTTTGACTTCAGACCATGGTAATAAACATGGGTCAGAACTTCCTTATATTTTGTCTCAGGCTCGCACAAAGCTCCTACAGTTGGGGAATAGGAAAGTTTTGGTGTTCATCTGAGACTCCCTTGTGAACTGTGAGTACCCCCATTCCTACTCCCATGCTGTCTCTGAATGCAAGGAACCTGATTGTTGACAACTTCTTTACATGTAGTATTTGGAAAGCAACCTCTGGCCTTCAGACAATTTTTGGCTCTGGGGAAGAAAAATCCCCTTATATATATAAGTGTAGTGGAGAGTTAGTCAATCTGCCTAAGTATAGAACAATTATCTCTAGGCAGTAGCAAAAAAGTTGAGTAGGGTTAGATCATGAGAGGCTAGAAACCTAGGAAGATGTGCTACATTAATTGTTTCATTTATTTGGAGATGGTTCTATGTGCAAATATTTTTTTCTCCTTGGCTAGGTTATAAATTCTCCAAGAATAGAGACAATATTCTTGTCCCTAAAAACTATAAAGAACCTCTTAACTGCTAACTTAAATATATAGTACAGGTTTTTGGTTTTGTTTATTTTTGAGACAGGGTCTCATTACATAGTTCAGGCTGGCCTTGAACTCACTATGTAACCCAGGCTTGCCTCAAACTTGTAGCTATCCTCCAGCCTCAGCCTCCCAAGTGCTGGAATTACAGGTAGGCACCTGACTTTGTACCTTTAAAGGACAGATACCAAAATTATCATAGTACCCATTTCTGTGGTCAGCTAGGGAAATATTTTGTTTCGTTGTTGTTAGATTTTGGCTCTGCAAATCAGAGAGCTTCCAGAAGCTACCAATACCACCTTCAGTAGTTGGTAACTCTGTTTCAAAGGTAAGCTTGAGCTTTTTAAGCTATCTCTGCACTATGAGTATATATATATTATTCATCAAGTATTAAATACTTGATGAAATCACGATGTTATAGCCACTACCACCACGCATTTTCAGGATGATTCCATCACCCCACACCATAACTGTATCATCAGTAATAACCCTTGCACCCTCCCCCTCTTCTCTGTGTCTTGAGGGAATACCTGTGTCTATGTACCTGCCTTAGTTCTTCTCCTTCATAGGTAGGGATGCTAGGAGAATCTTTTGTTTGAATATTTGGTCTTTGATCCCTTTTCCTGACACAGAACTCCTAGGTCCCTTGGAATTTCCTTGGCGGTAGGGGCAACTTTGGTTCCTATGAAGAGATCTTGTTTGGCTCCTGCTTGAGGACTGGTCACTAGAAAGTGAAAACATGATCAGAAGTTTGGGACTTCTGGCCACCTTTTGAACCCCCATCCTAAGTGGGGACAAGGAAGTAAAAACTCAGTAATTAATCACACCAGCATGGTGGATCCTACATAAAAATCTTACAGGGTTTGGGGCATGTCCGGATGGCGGAACACCTGTGCACCTGGTGCTGTGGCACACCCAGTTCCACACCTGCTGTTCATCCGGGTGCCTTAGAAGGCTCTTTATTGATATGTACACAATAAATACAAATGTTTTCTGGTGTGCTGGGAGGCAACCCATCAAATTCATTAGGTCTAAGGAGGAAGGTGAATGTGCTCATGTACACGCAGATCCAGGTATGGGTGACGGCTGACTCTACGTGCCTGGTACCTGCAGTGGTGGCTGCCACGGTGGGATGTGACGCGAACCCCAGGTAGACAGTGTCAGCCCTGAGCTGCTTTTAGGTGATGCACAGTCTGCAGCTGCTGGCAAAGTGCTTGGAAAACCCCCAAGCATTTTGGTAACCAGGAAGGAAATGTGAATTTAGAAGGGAAAACTTCCCTTTCAGCTTATTTTTCCTTTATAATTGCCCTGTTACATAGTTACGTCTTATTTTCTCCTGCCAAAAGTCAGGCTTTAGTAGTACATTACATTTTACTAATGTTTAGCTAATCTGCTGTTAAGAAACTACCGACTTAGCTTATCAAAATCGCATGTAAAGAGATAAGAGAATGTCTTATCCTGAAATGTTTTCTCCTCCAGAGAAGTAGCATTTTCTTTAAATAATTATTTATTTATTTATTTATTTATTTATTGTTTCAGAACCTTTATTTGTTTATTCACTCATTTTTATGGCCGGCTCAGCCCGCCCTGAGAGCAGGGCTGGCGCAGCATGTGGTGCCAGGGATTGAACTGCGGTCCCTGAAGCCGCCCAGGCTTTCCCAAGCAGGCGCTTTAGACCACTAAGCCATCCTGCTGGACCCAGAAGTAGCATTTTGTAAAAGCTGTCTCAGGGATTAAACAATGTTTGCTCCCTTCATTCCTCCACATTTTTCACAGCATTTATATGATTGAAAGACAGATTTTCAGAAAAGTGAAATATTATTTTTAAGAGAGTTATAGCTGGACACAGTGATACAAGCTTACAATTCCAGCACTCTATGAAGCTGAGGCAGGAGGATCATAAATTAAAACCCAGCCTAAGCAAATTAACATCCATCTCAAAATAAGAATAAAGAGCCAGGCGTGGTGGTGCACGCCTGTAATCCCAGCACTCGGGAGGCTGAGGCAGGAGGATCGGTGTGAGTTCGAGACCAGCCTGAGCTACCAAAGTGAGCTCAAGGCCAGCCTGAACTGCATAGTGAGACCCTGTCTCAAAAAGACAAAAAAAAGGGGGCCTGGGGAGATAGCTCCGTGCCACAAGTGCCTGCTTGGCAAGTGCAAGGTCGTGAGTTCAAACCCCAGTCCTGCAAAAATAAATAAATAAATAAATAAATAAATAAATAAATAAATAAATAAATAAGGGCTAGGGTTGCAGCTCAGTAAGAAGGCCCTGAGTTCAATTCTCAGTATTGTAAAACAAAAACTTAGTATATGAATAAACAAAGATGTTCTATGTCCTATATTTTCACAAGCTTTTAGTTGAATAGGTACCAGCAGTTTTCTTTATACATTTTAATTTTCTAGATTTCCATAAGGTAGAAACATGCATCATAATTCACCATCTTAGTTACTTTTGCATCTGTGGTGCCAGTCAAACCCAGATTTTTGCCCGTGCTAGGCAAGCACCCTGCCACAGAGCATATGTGTGCACATGCGCATGAGCTACACGCCTATCCCTAAAAAGCCTTAAATGTACTTCTTCACTTTCTTTCCCTTTCCATCCATCTTCTCCTCTCCCTCCTCCCTCCTTTCCCTATTTTGTTTTTTAAGACACAATCTCACCATGTAGCCCAGGGTGGCCTCAAACTCTTCATCTTCCTGCCTGTAAATGCAAAATGTGATTTGTATCTTCACAGTGTTTCTTTAAGCTTTTCTGGGAACAAATCTGAAATGATGGAGCAATGCTGGCTTAGGCAGCCACAGACCCTGTCACTCATGCAGGAAGCAGTGAGGCTATGTGGAGAATGAAGCCACCTTAGGACTCCTGGAGAGGGGGTCAGGCAGGTCTGCAGGGTCGGGCCAGGTGGCCTTGGGTAGGCTCCGGAATTACAAGCATTTACCACTAGTCTGGTGGTCTTCTTACTTTTCAGTGTGTGTGTATACAAGTGCTCACAGGAAGGTATGCTTAGTATTAAATATCAATTCTTATACATTTTCCACTATTAAAATTATAGAGTAAACCTTTCTCTGATTGTAACTTATTTCTAGTTACTTTACTTTGAGCTATTTGAGAAGACAGAACCTCGTAGAAAGCTGGGCAGAAGTGTCCCACATTAAGTTGGGGAGACCAGGGTCTGGAGCCTACCCAAGGCCACCTGGCCCGACCCTGCAGACCTGCCCTACCCCCTCTCCAGGAGTCCTAAGGTGGCTTCATTCTCCACATAGCCTCACTGCTTCCTGCATGAGTGACAGGGTCTGTGGCTGCCTAAGCCAGCATTGCTCCATCATTTCAGATTTGTTCCCAGAAAAGCTTAAAGAAACACTGTGAAGATACAAATCACATTTTGCATTTACAGAACTCTTATGTTAACACTTTATGGTAAGAGAATCACTGCAACAGATTGTTTTCCTTACCACATCCTGTTAGATGGGGGAGCTAGGACAGCCGCTGCTTGCTTATCTCATTACCAGTGCAGTTGGCTGCAACCTAGTCATATGCAAACACCGGCAGGAGCTGTTATGTTTATAGCCGAAAGAAAAAATCCTACTGGAAAGGTGAAGCTCAGGTTGGCATGAACACACAGCAAGATCTTATCTCAAAAAAGCCTTTTGGATGTTGTTGCTGGTTTTTTGTTTTGTTTTGTTTTTGTTTTTTTCCCCTTTTCTTTTGGCTTTGGTTTTGTTTAGTTTTGTTTTTGAGACACTAATTATATAGTTTAGGCTGACGTTGCACTCACGGGGTAGCCCAGGCAAGCTTCAAAATTGCAGCAATCTTTTTGCCTTGGTCTCCTGAACACCAGGATTACAGGTGTATGCTCCTCTCTGTGTTTATCAAAATTAATTGCTATACCAAAAGGGACATTTCAGAGTCTGTGCTGAGATTACAGGCATGTGCCACTAAACAGCTTCATGATTTATCTTTAACTCTGAATTGTGTTGTTGGGGTTGTCCTTTTGTAGCTGCTTTAAGATAAGGTATTTTGATTTATCAATCAAATCTGAAAAAGAAAAACTGAGTGTGTTATTCTCAGGAGGCTGGTAAACCAGATTCTGGTAACAAAGACCTTGATGCGATTATGGTGATCTCACATGCAAGCATGGAAACCGGCCAGCAGCACAGAGCTTGCCAGGTTTCTGAGAGCAGACAGAAATCTAGACAACTCGGGAAACATTTGGTGCAGATCGACTCTGATAATCGGTAACTCAAGCCAAGAAGAATTTCTGGGTTGGAAGCTGGAACTTGCAAAATGCCCCGGGCTAACACTCTTCCGGAAAACAGAGGTGGGAGGAACAAAGGGAGAAATGGAGTCAAGAAAGCCTGCTGCTTGAGGCGACATGAAATGGACGTGAAAGAGTAGGGAAGGTGCTGGAGAAACAGGGAGGTGAAGTAAACAGAGAAGGGGGCAGATGAGGGGGTGAGCGCTGGGATTGTGTGTCGTGGAGTTGGTAGTGGGTGTCTTGTGATTCCAGCTGTTCTGGAGGCTGAAACAGGAGGATCCCTCAGGGGTTGAAGTTCAGCCTAAATCTACATTTAATATGTTTTTATTTCAGGGAAGAATTGTGAGCAAAAGAAGAATATGATGGTGAGTATAAATTACATTTAATGGAGAAAAAGAAAAATAGATTTTAAAAGACCATCCATGGATTCAGGGATGCATGCATATCTATGCATACTGAATAGGTAGAATGATGCTAATCGGGTAGATAGGATAATTATGTGCTACTAAAAATCTAAAAGCCAGAAAAGATGAAGAATAGCAAAAGCAATCCTGGACAGCAAAGAGTAAAGCAGGAAGCACCACAATCCTGGCATCCCTATGTAATGAAGTTACATTACAAAGCTACAGTGATAAAAACAACATGGTACTGACCTCAAAACAGACATGTAAAACAGTTGAATAGAACAGAGGAAGCAGAAGAAAAAGGCATAACCAACTATCGGATCTCTGATAAAGGGGCCAAAGACATACATGGGAGAAAAGATAGAATTTTTAATAAATGATGTTGGGAAAACTGGGTATCCACATGCAGAAGACTGAGTCTTGACCCTTCTCTCTCACCATGTATTAAAGTAAAATAAAAATGGATCGAAGATCTAAACATTAAGGCAGAAACATTTGCTCTGTTACAAGATGAAGTAGGTGAGACTCTTAAAGACACAGGTGTACACAAGGACTTTCCGAATAGAACCTCCGTCACACAAGGAATAATACCAAAAATCAACAGATGAGAGTATACCAAATCAAAAACTTCTGCACAGCAAAGGAAATAACTGGCAGGGTGAAGGGACTATCTACAGAATAGGAAAAAAAAATTCCAACTATTCCTCAGATAACTAATATCTAACGTATAGGGAACTAATAAAATTAGATTCCCCCAAATAAAAGACAAAATCAAAAAATAGGCAAATTACATGAATAAGAGGTTGAGACGAGGGAATCTCTTGAGCTCAGGAGTTCAAGTTCAGCCTATGTCTACATTTAATATTTTTCTTTCAGAAAAATTTTAAGCAAAAGAAAAATATGATGGTGAATATAAGTTATATTTAGATGTAGAAAGAGAAAAACATTTAAAAAGACTATGTTTAGATTCAGGGACACATTTGTAACTAAAACTCAGAAGTAGTAGATACAAATGACCATTAAATACATGAGAAAATGTTCCACATCACTAGCCCTTAGAGAAATACAACTTAAAACAACAATGAGATTCCATCTCACCCCAGGAAGGATGGCTATCATAGGAGATCAAGTAACGACAAATACTGGTGAGGTAAGGGGTAGGGTGGGGAGGGTTTTCTTTTTTTTTTTTTTTTTTTTGTCTTTTTGAGACAGGGTCTCAGTATGCAGTTGAGGCTGGCCTTGAGCTCACTTTTGTAGCCCAGGCTGGTCTCGAACTCGCACCGATCCTCCTGCCTCAGCCTCCCAAGTGCTGGGATTACAGGCGTGCGCCACCACTCCCGGCCAAGGGAGGGTTTTCTACAGTTCTGGCAGGAATGTAAACTAGTACAAACACTATGGAAATCAGTGTGGAGAATCCTTAAAAACCTAAAAATAGAAATTCCATTGGATCTAGCTATTCTTTTTCTAGGTTTCTTCCTGAAAGACACCACACCCCATGCTGTCAGCATACATCCTGTTTATAGTAGCACAACCCATGGTAGTCAAATCTTGGAAGCAGCCTATGTACAGATGAATGGATAGAAAACAAACATGGTGTTGGTACACATTGAGATACTACCGTGACATAAAGAAGAAAATGGATGCACCCCAAGACCATAATGTTAAGTTGAAATAAATCAAGCACATAAGCGCCGGGCGTGGTGGCGCACGCCTGTAATCCTAGCACTCGGGAGGCTGAGGCAGGAGGATTGGTGCGAGTTCGAGACCAGCCTGGGCTACAAAAGTGAGCTCAGGACCAGCCTCAACTGCATAGCGAGACCCTGTCTCAAAAAGTAAAAAAAAAAGCACATAAGCTTAAATATCACATTCTCTCTCTCTCTCTCTCTCTCTCTCTCCCTCTCTCTTTCTGCCTAATTTTCATTTTGTGTTACTAGAGATTGAACTCAGGACCTTGCGCTTGCCAGGCAAGCACTTATTCCACTAAGCTATCTCCCCAGCCCCTAATTTTTCTTATATGAAAAAACCCAAAATATAAAGTAAAAAATAAAAGACAGATAATAAGAAGTAGAGAGGACTGCACTTGTACAAGTTGGAATCGAAGGGGTGGAATAGTGGGCTGTTTAAAAGTGATGAAGGGCTGGGGATGTAGCTCAGTGGCGCAGCACCTGCCTAGCAAGTGCAAGGCCCAGAGTTCGATTCCCGGTACCAAAAAACAAAATAGTAAAAAGACCAAAAAAAGTCCCTTTGGAAAAACAAAACAAAACAAAACAAAAACCTTTGGGGCCCGGGGGGTTGGCTCAGTGGTCTAAAGCGCCTGCTTGGGAAAGCTTGGGCAGCTTCAGGGACAGCGGTTCGAACCCCGGCACCACATGCTGCGCCAGCCCTGCCCTCAGGGCAGGCTGAGCGGCCATAAAAATGAGTGAATAAACAAACAACAATTCTGAAACAAGAAAAAAATAAGTAAATAAAATTTTAAAAATTCTTAAAAAAAAAAGTGATGAAATTCGAGCTATCCAGAACAAAACAAAGATGGCCGTTTTTCTCTACAGTCATGTTTGTTCCTCTGTCGAAAGCAGAGCGCATTTGACTGCCACATCCTGAGTTCTGTTTTGTTGCAAAGGTCTTGACTGATACTTAGGATCTCACTACGCAGCTCAGACTCTAAGTGATCCTCCTGATTTCTGCCTCCTTAGTGCTGGGATTACAGGCATGCACCACCACACCCAGACTATCACTGGCTCAGCACTCTGGCTTGGCATGTGGGGCCAGGGATCAAACCCTGGCCCCTGTGCTTGCCTAAGCAAGCATTTAGTCTGCTGAGCTATACTGCTGGCCCTAAGAAATGTTTATTTAGGTCTATTAACCATCTTTTAAAGGTGGAAACAAAGAATGTGATGGAAAGACTGCATATTCTTCAGTCCACTGTGAGAGTACCTGGGTTTCAAATAAACAGCGACTTTACATCCAAAAAAAAAAAAAAAAAAAAAAAAAAAAAAAAAAAAAAAAAAAAAAAAAAAAAAAAAAAAAAAAAAAAAAAAAAAAAAAAAATGTAGAGAGATGAATCTTTCTCAAATGGGAAGGGAGTAACAAGAAGAGGAAAGGGAGAGGGATGAAAAAGAAATGAGATGTGCTATGCACATGTACCAACTACCTACAGGGAATAATTGTTATATAATACAAATACATGCTACTAAAAAATAAAAGCAAAAAATACATATACAAAGCTGCATTGTTTCAATAGTATGAAGCCATAAAACAACGCTGAAATACCAGGCAGGACTGCTCTATGACAATGGAAGTATGAAATCCCTGGTGTTAGGAACCCGTTTAGGGGATCAGTATTCAGCCTCCTGTATGGGGGGGAAGGGGACACGGAAGTGCAGAAGCCAACAAGCTTCTCAGCCCTCCCCCACTATTACCATACCACTAAGGTGTGCAGTACCTGGAACCAAATGCTGAGAAGGGCACTCACAACTGCACAGGGGAGGAGCCTATCCGACTGTTTGCTCTGTGCATGTGTGCTGGAACCTGTGCCCAGACTCATGCTCTGAGATGTGCTGCTACACAGCCCCATGCCCCCAGCCTGGCAAGAGCACTCTGTGAAAACTCCCTGCTGGAAATAGGGCATACAAGGAAACCAGAGCAGGACCCACCTCCTGGGTCGCCGCCACCCAGGCTGGGCTCACTAGGTACCACCTGCAAACCCAACTCCAGGGCTCGAGCTGGAGCCTATGGTACTGCACCCCGTATAATTTGTTCCTGTGGTTCAGATATGCTCCCCAACAGGGCACACACTGATGCTTCACCCCAAATTCATGATAGTGGAGGGAGGGCCTTTAGGGGACAAAGAGGGTTAGATGGGGTCCCTACACACTGCCATGAATGGCTTCCTAAGAGCGAGACAAGTTGTCATGGTTCCTCTCTGTCTTACTCTTCTCTCGTTGCTGGGACAAATACCCGATGCCCAAAATGAAGGAAGGAAAGGTTTATTTAGCTCACAGTTACTGGAGGTTTCAGGCCATATTCGGCTGACCCAAAGCTGAATGGAACAGGGCAGAGAGCATCCAGTTCATGGCGGCGGAACAGCAACAATTGCGACAGAGGCAACTGACCAACCAGGGGAGCAGAGAGCAACAACTTCAGTCTGTCTCTCTGTCTCTTTTTACATGACATTCAGGCTCTCTGCCTTAGCCTATCCACCCTAGGCTACACCCATAATCCTAGAAGTAACTTAAAACAAATCCAGGGATCATGGATCAAGTCTCAAACTCTAGATCAGTACTAAATCACATAATCCCAGGGACTCATGAGTCAAGTTTCAGTCTATAGAAGCCCCTGCCCCATGACTGCACGAGGCTTTGGGGGGACAACTAGACATAAACCATAACACTCTCCTTCCCACAAGATGTCCATGCCATCCTATGACACCACACAAAGATCCTTCCTAGGCACTAAAAGTTTTTCTTTTCTAGGGCCTTGCTCTGAGCTACATCCCCAGCCCTTCTTCTTCTTCTTCTTCTTCCTCTTCCTCTTCCTCTTCCTCTTCCTCTTCTTCTTCTTCTTCTTCTTCTTCTTCTTCTTCTTCTTCTTCTTCTTCTTCTTCTTCTTCTTCTTCTCCTTCTCCTTCTCCTTCTCCTTCTCCTTCTCCTTCTCCTTCTCCTTCTTCTTCTTCTTCTTCTTCTTATTATTATTATTATTACTATTTTGTAAGACAGAGTCACTAAATCACTGCACTGGCCAGGCTGGGTTTAAACTTATGCTTCCCAGGCCTCATCCTCCCAGAGTGATGGGGTTATGGGCTCCATGTTGGCACCTTGATCTCAGATCTCCTAGACTTGAAATTGTGAGAAGGCATTTCCTCTCTACAAATTATCTAGTCTTGGGGTTTCTGGTGTAGTAGTACAAAACAACATGAAACACCTCCCCATCCACTGTTAGCCAGTACCAGTTCCTGCTTCCCTCGACAAGGCCCTGCACATGCCCGGAACACATGTGCACAGACACCCTATCTGAGCTCTGGGGTTCCAGGTGGCTCCCGCCTGATTCAGGCCCCTGCACCTGGGCAGTGACACTGTATGATGAGGACAGTCCTTGCCTCTTTCAGAAAAGCTCTGCCTAGTGAGCGAGACCAACAGGGAGCAGCACTTCTATACTTCTACCCATGCTGAAGTTGCTGCTAGACAGTACTGAGACTGTCCCAGACCCAAGAGCTAAACTGATTGTACCCTGAACAAAGGAGTTGGACAAAGCATATGGGAGTGGTATTGCCGAAACTACGAAGCCATTCTGGTGTTGCTGTGTAGTTTCCCTCTGCCTGCTGGCCAGCTCCAGTCAACAATCCGGCATCAGGTTGCTGCGTGGGGGCATGGGGGCAATGCTCACAGGCATCCACCTGCAGGTCTTGCTCAGAGTCTGCTCTCTAGGGTGCTCCTCTGAGGTTCCTTGAAAAGGTGGTACGATGCCGGGCATGGTGGCTCACACCTGTAATCCCAGCACTCGGGAGGCTGAGGCAGGAGGATTGGTGCGAGTTCGAGACCAGCCTGGGCTACGAAAGTGAGCTCAAGGCTAGCCTGAACTGCATATCGAGACCCTGTCTCAAAAAGACAAAAAAAAAAAAGAAAAAAAAGGTGGTATGAAAGGAAGAACTAGGGCTTACCTCTAAGGCCACCTGCCTTGTGTGGGACTTCTGGTCTGGGAGACGACTGAGTTTCTAAAAAAGACACCCAGCGCTAGAACCAACTTCTCTGACCAGCTGTGACATCTAGACCAATTTTTAAAAAAACTTTTTAGAACCTTGGTGTTCTGGTTTGTAAAGTAGGGACTCATAATTGCTGCCCAGTGTCACGAGGATCAAGTAAGATAATGTATGCACAGATCTTGGCATGGGGTAGGTGACTGCTGAATGAATAAACCTTTTGCCCAAAGAAAAGTTTGGAAGAGTTAAAGCTTATCAAATAGCAAGAGAAGGGCTGGGGAGATAGCTCAGTGGTGTAAGAGCTGGGAAAGCACAAGGACCCAGGTTCAATCCCCGGTACCACATGCCATACTGGCCTCAGAACTCTTGGCACATTGTGCTAGCCACTGAAACCAGGCATGGTGGTACATACCTGTAATTCCAGCACTGAGGAAGCTGAGACAGGAGGATTACTATGAGCCTGAGCTGCATAGCGAAACCCTGTACAATATAAATAAATTAATTGGTAAAAGATTTTTATTTTTTTTATTTTTTTATTTTTTTATTTTTTTTTTTTTTTGTGGGACCAGGGTTCGAACTCACGACCTTGCACTTGCCCAGCAGGCACTTGTGCCTCGGAGCTATCTCCCCAGCCCCAAAAGATTTTTAAAAATTAAAAAAAAAAATAAGAAGAAGAGAGTGGAAAGAACATTCCAGAAGGAAAATGAAGTCAATACCCTTTTCTTGCATTTTTCAGTCTCATGAATTGAATTAACATCAAATCTAAGGGGAAAGTGAATTTCTGCAGAGAGTAATGGCCCCATGTGCTACCAATTACAGCCCATAGCTATGCATTCTTGGAATTGTGAAGAGAACATCATACAAATGCAGTTTTGATGCTTTTGAAGTTAGACATAGCTGTGACAAACATTCTGTAGCTTTTGAATACATTTTTTAAAATTAAAATATTAAGCTATATTAATTTGTACACACTGTACATGCCAAAATAAGACTAAAAGAATTTGGGGACTTTGAATGGAATTTCCCTAAACTTAGGAAGGAATAGCACAAGTCAAACATCATAAACTACCAGCTGTGGAATTAATTCTAAGCCATTTTAAGGCCTGACAAGTATTTCGTTTGGCAAGAGTCAATCAATGTGTTATGGAGGATCTCTGAAACTTGGGGTGCTGGATCAAGGATAATCCTAGTTTTCCTTAATGCTATTATAATAGAGAAGAGATGTGGGATTTACAGGTTAGACTGGAAATGCACAAAGGACTGAGTGTAGTATTTGGTCACTACTTTGCCTATTTCCTGTGTGTGGTTTCTCTTTGATATTCATCGTATACTTAGCTGAACCGATTTGCTTTAAGAGAAGGTCTACCCATGTGTGAGTGCCCCACTCTCAGCTGCAAAGAGAGGGACCAGGCCCTCTGGCAAGCAGTGCCCACAATGCCTGTATGAGCAGCCTTTGTCATTCACACTGCCACAGCATGTGCCACTCAGCGTATCAGGAAATAGGAGACCAGGAGTGAAGGTTAATGGTCAGAGGATTTCAATTCCTTCCTTAGGAGAAGCAGTTGCTCACTCTGTGAGGAATGCTCAGAGGAATGTGCTCTTTCACTTCCAGGAAGTAGTTCTCCCATCTATCCAGCATGACGCTGAGTGCCAAGAAAGCCCAGCAGGGACAAGCGCCAGGACAAGGGGCTCAGCCCCCAACATTCCCTGGCAGCACCCCACGTGAATTTGCAATGAAGTAATTATACACAAGTCCTCCAAAAAGGCATAGCTGGCAAAACACTGGTGCATGGGGCTTTCGTTTGTGTGAGAAACAAACTCTTGCTTGTTCTGCTGAAAATGAATTTCAAACTCAACTTGATTCACAGCTCCACAGCTGAACAGTGACTGCAATCATGGGCACGGCATGGTCATAAGACGTCCGTTGGAGTGGAAGTTCTCTGAGCCCTCTGGACACATGGTTTCTACCTTCTTCACAATGCCCCAGTCCCCAAATAGCACAGTGCTTGGTTTCTGTAGGTGTGCTATTTAGTTAGATTGTATAGGACTGGTGCCAGCCAGTGGTATCTATGGAGCAATATTGTGCTGAAGGATTGTGAAGAGAATGAGCAAAACAGGCTAAAGCAGGAGCTCCACACAGAAGCACAGAAGAGAAATAATGACAGATGCTTTTTATAGAGCAAGCTCTGAGTAACATACTAAACAGAGCTCAGAGAGTACCACACAGAAATACAGGGCTCAGTTGGGCTCCAAGGCACAAATGGGGGCTGCCACAGAAAAAACACAAACAGGGAACACTAGCTTCACAACAAGGACGACCCTGCAGGACAGCCCATGGGTTTAAACACAGGGTTACTGGCCTGGTAATGTAGTTTTTAAAATAGCACCCCCAAATTAGGATCAGAAACCTATAATTTTGCCCCAAAAATCTACAAGGTGGAACTAAACCCTTTTCCTTATTGTGTTCTCAAAAGCACTATCTGCTCCTATTGAATGGTTATTTGTAAAAAAAAAAAACATGGTGTGACTTTCTGAATAGTCAGCTGACATTCGGTTTGAAGATAGCACAAACTTATGCTTGATGGCGGTAAAACAAAGATGTAAAGAAGTAGCATATTAGCTTTAAAATTGAGTTCAACTATTTATACTGGATTCCACTATTCCTTTCTGATGGAAGTGTTCCATGGATGAATTTAAATTGCCCAACACCATCAGTCCACATGAAGAAGCACCAGGCTAAGTCACAAGTCTTGTGTAGCTGAAGGGGCAGCGACATCTTGGCTTCCAGGCATGGGCTTCTGAAGCACCAGAAGAAAATCTGGAGTAGACACTGGGCTGGGATAGGAGATATTTTATTCACTTTCAACTCACAGATTGGGGCAAAATTTCTCCAAGACTTGTGTGCCAGGATAGTCTGGGAGCTTGTTTAGAAAACAGAGTTCCTCATTACTTTCCTAGAGACTCTGAGTCCAAAACCTATGATGGGCCCAGATGTGTTCATTCTAATTATTATTATTATTATTATTACTACTATTATTATTATTATTATTATTATTATTTATTTGTGGTGCTAGGGGACATTCTAATACTGAGATACACCCCCAGCCATTTTAATATTTTTAGCCAATCTCATTACATGGCCCAAGCTGGACTTAAGCCTGGGATTCTCCTACCTCAACCTCCCGAGTAGATTGGATGACAGATATGCATCACTTGCCTGGTGTTTGTTTTATTTGTAATGGACACTGTTAAACATTTGCAAAGGTGAAGAGGTTAGTATAATGAACTGTGTACTATACTGTATGTATTATAATCAGCTTTAACAATTTTTAATTCATGGCTAATCCTGCTTTGCCAATACCTGCTGTCTGTCCCCTTACCCCATAATTCTGAAGCAAACCCTAGGCTTCACGTTTTTCTATACACATTTAGTATTTATCTTTAAAAACCAACACTTTAACAATACAAAAGCCATCCACATTACAAAGCAAGGCAAGAGTTAGTGCTTGAGATTAAGTAACATTTCCTAGATAGGAGGGGCAATAAATAAATGGGTTGTGTAAAAACAAAAAGGTTTTATAACATAAAGGACAGTATCACAAAAATAAAAAGGCAAAACATAGGATGGAAAAAACTGACAAATCACATATCTAATAAGAGCTGGCATCCAGGATATAAGAAACCTTACAACTCACCAGTAAAAAGACAAATATTACAACTAAAGTGAGTAAAGGATATCAATAGACATGTCTCCAAATGTATATGGAAATAAAGTCAATATTATTAGTCCTTCAGGAGATGACAAAATAACAATGAGATACAACTTCCCACTGACTAAGAACAGTAAAATTTAAAAATAATATTAAAATCTGGATGTGGAGAAACTAAAGCCCTCATGCATTGTCCCCCCCCCCACCATGCATTGTTGATAGGAGTAAAATGCTTCGGCCACTTTGAAAATAGCTGGCAACACCTCAAAAGTTAAATGTAGATTATCTTAGGCTCTTTCCTTATTGCTGAGACAAAATACCCCACACTCACAATTTAAGGAAAGATAGGTTTGTCTTGGCTCATAGTTCACAGAAGTTTCACTCCTTGTCGGTTGGTTCCAAGGCTGGTTGGCATGGCAGAGAAAAATCCCCTTTATGCCTTAGTGGTAGGGAAGCAGAGAGAGAGTGAAGAAGGAAGGCAGGGAAGAATGTAAACCTTTCCGAGCCACGCCTCTACGGACCCGCCTCTTCACACTTGCTTCACTGTCCGGCATGCCATTTAACTATAAACTCCTGGGTGGACTCATCCACCAATGGACATCACTTCCTCATGGTCCAGTCCTTTCAACCTCCCTCCCCATTAAGTATATAAGACTTAGGGGAAATATCTAGATATAAACCATATCATTCTGCCCCTGGCCCCAAAAGATTTATGGACATCTCTTTACCCAAAATACATTTATACCATATCTAAAAGTCACCAAATTTGTAACAATTCCAGCACTGCTGAGAAGTCCCAGTGCAAAGTCTCATCTGAGACTTAAGGCAAACTCTCAGATCGGAGCCTTCTAACCATCAAGAAGAAATGCACTACTGCTCATGTGCAATGGCACAGGGTCAACATTCCCCTTCCAAGAGGGAGAAACAGGAGGATAGAAACCAATGGGATCAAAACTCAGCAGGCAAACATTCACTCCTCAGAGCTCTGTGTCCAGCATGTGGGCAAGTTGTGGCCAGACCTGAACTCCTAAGGGCCTGGGGGGCCCACCCTTTTGGTATGGCTGGTGGTGGTTGTAAACCTCACGGCTGTTTTCTCCACTGACTCTGCTCCCTGCTTGTGGCTTTCCGCAGAAGTTCCACATTCCTGGCTTCTCAAACTTCCTAGGGTCTCCACTGCACTTTCATCTCCATCCTCATTGCCCTCTTGGAGTGCACTGCCTAACCTTCCAGGCCTTCTTCTGAAACCTGGGTAGGAGCCTTCCCGACCTCACAGCTCCTACTTCTGCATAACTCTCTAACTGGCATCACATGGAGATGTTGCTAAACTGTCACCAATCCAAGCAGTATCCATACTTCCCTGTATTATGGCTGCAGGGATCTCTGAGCACCTCAAAGGCTGAATGCTGTGGGTAGCCTTGCAGGGACCAAATTTACTAGGCAGTCCTCCAGCATGCTGCCTTGGAACTTTCTTCTCAAAGCAAAGTTTTTTACTTTTGCAATTTTGAGCCATCAAAGAGTGAGGCTTTGCTATTTTCTCCAATGTGCTTAAGCCATTTTCTTTCCAGGGTTAACCTATTCAGCAACGGAAGTCTCTGAAACCTATGGTCAAGGAGCCTCACAGCAAAATCCCTGCTTCTCTGGTACTAAAAGCTGTCTTAATCACTAAGCTGCTTTCCTTGTTACCAGTCTGCTGGCTTCAAGAAAGGACAGCATGGCAGAGGGGCATGGCAGAGTAAAGTGCCATCATGACGTGGTGGCTGGGGAGCAGAGGGGATGACACAAGTGCAAATGAGATGGATCCTTCCAGGACATATTCGCAGTGACCTTCTTCCTCAGATCAGACTGCCAACATCATGCTTAGCTATGAACTTATCGGTACACTAATCCACAGGTGAATATCATGCCCCTATGATTCAGTTACTTCTAAAACCCCACACCTATGAGGACATGAGTCTTTAGGGGTATGTTTATATCTCCATGGGGACCCTGTAATGGTCACCATGACCTACAAATTACAGTTCTAGGTTTATGCCCAAGAAAAGTGAAAATATAGTTACACCAAACTTGTACGCAAATATTCACAGCAGCATAATAGGTTGAAGCAACTGACATATCTATCAAATGGCAAATAGACAAACCAAAGGGGAAATTCATTTGGTGGACTATTACTTAGCCTTAAAAAGGAGTGGAATAGTGGTATGTACTTCAATATGGTTGGATAGTGAAAATACATAAAGTAAACAAAGCAATAGACTAAAAAACACAAAAATGTCTAGAATCAGTGGTTCTCAATCTTTCTAATGCTGTGACCCTGCAATATAGTTCCTCATGTTGCGGTGACCCCAAACCAAAAAATAATTTTGGTGGCTACTTCAAAACTGTAATTCCAAATAAATAACATTTTCCAGTGGATTTAGAAGACCCCTGTTGGCCGGGCGTGGTGGCTCACGCCTGTAATCCCAGCACTTGGGAGGCTGAGGCAGGAGGATTGGTGCGAGTTCAAGACCAGCCTGGGCTACGAAAGTGAGCTCAAGGCCAGCCTCAACTGCACAGTGAGACCCTGTCTCAAAAAAAAGACAAAAAAAAAAAAAAAATAGAAGACCCCTGTGTTTTGGTTGTTCGACCCCCGTCGGGGTTGCGACCCACAGATTGAGAACCGCTGGTCTAAATCCTCTGTAGCTTTGCAGTGACAGTATTATAGCCAGCGAGGTTTACCTGAGGCATGATTATTGCCAATTGAAAACTTTTCGTGCTGATGTGAAATGTTCTGAATAGGCAACCCATAAAGACAGAAAATAGACTAGTCATTGTCAAAGAATGAGGAGAAGAGGGGATTGGATAGCAACAGCTGATGGGCATGACGCTTCCTTTTGAGATGATTAAAAATGGTCAGGAGTTAAAAAGAGGTCACAGTTGCACAAAGCTGTGAACATACTGAAGTCTGCTGAGTTGTGTATTCTATTTTTTTTTTTTTTTTGTCTTTTTGAGACAGGGTCTCGCTATGCAGTTGAGGCTGGCCTTGAGCTCACTTTTGTAGCCCAGGCTGGTCTCGAACTCGCACCAATCCTCCTGCCTCAGCCTCCCGAGTGCTGGGATTACAGGCGTGAGCCACCACGCCCGGCCCGAGTTGTGTATTCTAAATTCCATTACATGTAAATTATCTCTCAATTAGATGAAAATTGCCACAATGTGATTATCACACCTAAAGAATTAACAATAAGCTCAGCGTCACCAAACAGCATCACTTATAAAATTTCTAATTAAAAAAAAAAAAATTTCTAATCACCACTTTAAAAACATTGTTTTGTTTTCTGTCTTTTTGAGATATAGTTTCACTGTACAGTTCAGGGTGGCCTTGAACTCACTCTGTAGCTTAGGCTGGCCTTGAACTCACAGTGATCCCCCTACTTCAGCCCCCTGAGTGCTGGGATTACAGGCATGCACCACCACACCTGGCCAAAAATAACTGCTTGGAAGGCAGATCAAGTTGTTTCTGCGTGTGTAAGGTCATAATAAAGCCAAGTATTAAATTAATGAATGTGCCTCAGCCCCTTATAAGCTATAGTTTTGTCCTTTTTATTTTTACTACAGAAACCAGACTGCTGTGATTTATATCCAGACGTCCTCCCAGAGTCTCGTGTGCCAAAAGGTGGTGCTTTTGAGAGCTGATGGATTGTGGTGATGGCACTGCTGACTTGACATGAAGTGAATTCTGTAAGAGGAGTCAGGGCACTCTCGTTGTGACCTAGGAAGTCATGCCTCAGCTCCTCCCTAGGTGCCCTGCTTCCCTGTCACCACAGTCTGAGCGACTCCTTCTCTGCCATGTCCCTCTGCCATGCTGTCCTTTTTTTTAAGCCAGTGGACTGCAGACTGAAACCTCTACAGAGTGTGACCTATGGTGTTCCGTATTGGGTTTCAGCGACAAGGAAAGTGGTTAAGTAACTAAGGCAGCTTTCAGTATCAGAGAAGTGGGGTGTTTGCTGTGATGCTCCCTGACCACAGGGTTCAGAAGCCTTGAGAACTGGTCACAGGAGAATATTGGAAAGGTTGGGACATGGCTGCCGCAGAGGTAGCCCTAGAGTGTTCTGAGCCAGGCTTGATGGGAGACACTGGGGATGTCTCAGAAGAGCAGAATTCTAACAGAGATGTGATTAGTGAAGACCGGCTCAGGAGGTTTCAGTTAGGAATAAAGGCTGCCTCAGAGATTGGACTTAAGACTCAATTTTGCTCCTGTCCCAAGACTTTGTAGGAGAATGAAATTAAGGGCAGTGGACTAATTAATCTGATGGAGAAAATTTCAAGATGACTGAATGTTAAGGCTGTGTCTTGGATATTGTTGGGGACTTCTATCCAGCTCTATGTTGCAGACCAGTGCCACCCACACAGCTGAATGATTTAAAGCTTTCAATTCAGCCAGACAGAAAGCTCGTATAAAGCCAGAAGCCAGTAAAGCTGGAGCAAAGGAGAGCTTGATTGCTGAAAATATTAGTATTTAAGGAAGCCAAACCAAGCATAGTAGCGCATATCTGTCATTCCGGCACTCAGGAGAATGAGGCAGGAGGACTGTCATGAGACTGTAGCAAGTCAAGACCAGTCTGAACTGACAAGACCAGTTCAGGTAGCAAGACCCTGTCACAAACAAACAAACAAACAAACAAATCAATAAATAAAAAAAGCCAAGTACTCTGTATCAAGATAATACAGTAATTTCTTTACATGCTTGGATAGTAAAAAATTTTCAAAAATGAAAAGCTAAACGTTAACTTTTATCTCTATAAATTATGCTACTATATAAAAAAAGATAATATAAAGGACGCCTTAAGGACATGAAAGGAATTCAAAAGACCCACCCCTTGCAGACTCAAGGATAGCAACGTGGGACTTTGCTTTGATAAGAAAGCCCAAGGACACAGTGCTGGAAAAAGGCCTCCCAGGACTCTGGCTTCCTAGATTCCATTCACAATGCCCAGCTCTCCAGGCATTCGGATGCCCCTGTAGCCATGAAGCAAAAGGCCCAGGTTGCCATGAGAGCCAGTGGTCATCATTGCCTTATGCATGTGGTGCCAGTTAGAGAGTTATGCAGAAGTAGGAGCTGTGAGGTCGGGAAGGCTCCTACCCAGGTTCAGAAGAAGGCCTAGAAGGCTAGGCAGTGTACCCCAAGAAGGCAGTGAGGGTGAAGTTGAAAGTGCAGTGGAGACCCCAGGAAGTTTGAGAAGCCAGGAATGTGGAACTTCTGTGGAAAGCCATAAGCAAGGGGCAGAGTCAGCCAAGAAAACAGCCATGATGTCTACAACCACCAGCCATACTGAAAGGGTGGGCCCCCCAATCCCCCAGTGGTTCTC
This sequence comes from Myocastor coypus, assembly GCA_004027025.1. NCBI lineage: Eukaryota > Metazoa > Chordata > Mammalia > Rodentia > Myocastoridae > Myocastor > Myocastor coypus. Next base: position 20,865 of record PVJA010025078.1, read on the forward strand.
AACCTGTGAGTGGTGGCCCTGGTGGGGGTCAAATGACCAAAACACAGGGGTCGCCTAAACCCATCAGAAAATGTTATTTATTTGGAATTGTTATTATATTTAAACCCATGCTATGCCATGGTGAGATGTTATTTATTGGAATTAGTAATAAATATCTCAGCATATAATTAAATATTATTTTTGTGATTAATCACTATGTTTAAATTATGCTTGATTTGTAGCAATGAGAATACATAATGCATATCAGGTATTTACATTTCAAACCATAACTGTAGCAAAATTACAGTTTTTAAGTAGCCACCAAAATTATTTTTTGGTTTGGGGTCACCGCAACATGAGGAACTGTATTGTGGGGTCACAGCATTAGAAAGGTTGAGAACCACTGGCCACCTTTTGCCCACACGCTGGACACAGAGCTCTGAGGAGTGAATGTTTGCCTGCTGGGTTTTTTATCTCTTTGGTTTCTGTCCTCCTGTTTCTCCCTCTTGGAAGGGGAATGTTGACCCTGTGCCACTGCACACGAGCAGTAGTGAACTTCTCGATGGTTAGAAGGCTCAGATCTAAGAGTTGCCTTATGTCTCAGACAAGACTTTGCACTGAGACTTCTCAACAATGCTGAAACTGGTAATTTGTTTGTTTGTCTTTACCTTCTTGAAAAGTAATTTCACTGTACAGTTCACATCGGCTTTGAGCCCAATCTGTAGCCCAAGCTGTCCTTGAACTCACAGTGATCTCTCTGTCTCATCTTTTGAGTGCTGGGAGTACAGACATGCATTATGCCTGGCTGGAACTTTTAAGACTTTGGTGGCTCTTAGATATGGATTATGAGTCTTTTGGGGACCACGAACAAATGTTAAGGCTCATTCTAGATTTCCCCCAAAGTCTTACTTGCTCAGTGGTGACGTTTTTGAAAGGCAGTTGGATTATGGGATGTTGCAGCTGACTTGCTATTCAGTGGGGTTTGATAGGAAGAGACAGGTTCTTTTGTGTATAACCTGGAAAAGTTTATCCTTCCCTGCCCCCTCCCTTGCTGCCATGCTGTCATGTCTTAGAGCCAATGGGCTATGGTCTGACACCTGAGTCAAGATAAACCACTCCTCCTTAAGTTTGAGGTGTTGGGTAACTGAGTAATCAAAAAAGTGACCAAGACATAGACTATATTCAGAGTAAGCCAGATTTAGCTGCTTAGCTTGATAAGGAGTTGTGTAACATTCTCCCATATCTTCTTTGAATTCTGTACGCTGGTGGTTGGGCCGACTTGTGTTTGTTTTGGAGCTGAGAATTGAACCTTGTGTATGTATAGCACACTGAGCTACCTGCTGCAGCACCTGGGATTGATTTTTGGCTAGATGTAAAAGGTGTACTCCCACCAGAAGTCACCCAGTGGGAACTCTATTGGCCACTAGAAGTGTGCCTTTGAAGATACTGTGGGACCCCATGCCTTCCCCTTTCTTTCTCTTGTGTTTTCCAGACATGAGGTGAAGGGTTTTGTTTTACCACCCACTGCCCACTGTGCTGTGCTCCTTCTCCCCAGGACAAAAAAAGTAATGGGACAAACTGGCTATGGACTGGCACCTCCAAAACTGAGCCAGCCTTGCTCTGTTCAAGCTTGACAACCCAGGGTGTTTGTTACAGTGACTCACCTAGTGTTACGTGAGAAAATTCTGGTGTCCAATAGCCCATTCTTCATTAAAGGTAGAACAGTGGTTACACTGTAACTCACTGGCTTCATTTATCAGCTAGCATTATTCTGCAAACAGAAATCTCCTTCCAACAACTATTTGGTCATCTTGAGGCTTGGTTCCAATAGGAGAGGGTCTTTGGTATATTTGGTTGTAGAATAATAAAGTAATCCCCAGCATTCCATGAAAGTAATCTATGAAATTTGTATTTATTTGATTTGCTATCACTGAAACATATAGAAATGAATGTACCTTATCAGGATTTGATCATGGGTGTTTTCTCCTCATATCTCTCTATTTTAACATGCACGTGCATCTTTGTGTTGGCTCTCAAATCCTGGGGAACAGCTTCTTTCCTTCTGTATATGATGAGGTATTCCAGGTTCCTCTGGCACTTAAAGGAAAGTTCATTTTAAACAAGTCCCCTGGTGTTGCTCTCAGGGGAAGATCTAAAAATCTGATTTAAAATACTCAAGACTAAGTTGTTTGCCCAATGTCAATCTGCAGTGTTCATCCCTACCAAGATCACGTAGGTTTTAACTAGTGACACACTTGTCTGGGTTGATTAAGGGTATGCTGTTAGGTATGCTGTCAGAGAACACTTTAAAATTACAGGGATGAAAGCTATCACATAACCATCTCTTCCTCTGGGAGAGATACATCTAAACTGAGGTCCAACATCTCAAGATGGTTAGTAGCCTGGAGAGCCACTGAGGCAAGGCCTTCCCTGTCAGTAGCCACAGTAAACAAGTTCAATGGCTGTGAGCTGTTAAGTCAGTGCTGGGGCTTCCTCACAAAGACATGGGCTCAGGGGCAGGCCCAGATACAAGTTGGAAACTCCAGGTGAGGCTCAACAGTTAATAAGAAAGAGTTTTGAGGGTTCTTTTTTTCTTTCTGAGACAGGATCTCACTACCCAATTCAGGTTGATCTTGAATGTACTGTGTAGCTCAGGCTGGCTTCAAACTCTCAAAAATCCTCCTGCCTCAGCCTCCTGAGTGCTGGGATTGCAGAGGTATGCCACCACGCCCAGTGAAACCAGAGTTTCTGTTGGAGATAATGAGAAAACTCTGGAGATAGATGGTGGTGATGGTTGTATAACATTGGCAGTGCACTTAATGCCACCGAACAGTATACTTTATAATGGTAAATTTAATATTTTATATCTGTTTTATCACTCAAAACCAAAATTTTTTCAGGTAACTTTTCTGTAGTCATGATGGGCAACCTGACTGAGGCACTCAGTACCTGTTAAGTCCTAGGGTAAATTTGTTTTTGTTACTAGGACCACAAAGTCACTCTGTGAGACCGCTACTTTAGTACTGTTTTTGGTGAGGAAAACGATCCACACAGGATTTGCCTAACACTGCAGTGAGTTAGTGACAAACCCAAGCTTCATGTCCAGATTTGGCTTGATTTTTACAAGTTATGACTTCAAATCAGACAGGTGACACCAGCAAGGCAGTAGACAGCACTGAGCCCCTTCCTTCCTGACATACCAGTCAGCAACGATAAATGCCCAGCTTTCACTGGTGACATCCAGAAATCAGGTGAAAGGCACTTACACTCCGGGGCAAACACAAAACCAGCCACAGAAGCTGGCAGGAAATTTCGGGCCATGCTCTTGCCACCCTCCTCGCACCCACACAGCCCACGCAGTGAGAAGCACCTCCAACTCCCTGATGGTCCCTGAGACACTAAGGAGCTGGGCTGCCCATGTGACAACCCAACCTCCATGTGCACTGCCCGAACTGCTAGCTTCTGTTGCCCTGACACAAAGTGCTGACAGCACCCAGCATCCGCGACATAGCAGATCACGGTGGTTTAGTTTGGTGCAAAGATGTGATAGCCCTCAGCATGTCTGCCTGTGCCGACGGGTGAGGGGTTTTCCAATCCTGGGAGGTAGGACTATTTCTTCAGAGAGCAACACAAAGAGGCAAGGGACATGATCAGGAAGGATGAACCAAACAAAAGTACAGTCCAAGAGAAATCTCTAGAAACAGACCCTAATGAGATAGAATGTTGTCATTTGCATGACAGAATTTTTTAAAAAATCATCATCATAAAGTGTGGTGGGCACACCTGTAATCCTAGCACTCTGGAGGCTGAGGCAGAATTCCTATGAGCTTGAGACCACCCTGGGCTACATAATGAGTCCAAGAAAGACCTTGTCTGAAAACGAAACTCCAAATAGCCACCAATTCACGAACACTGTCAGAACTTTAACACAGAAAACTATGAAGCAGAGCCTCCCACCAGATTACCAGTGCTTAGGAATGCAATAACAATGGGAAAAATCAGTAGAGGCACTGGAAAGCAGCTAGATCAAGCTGAAGAAAATCTCGCTGAATTTTAAAGCAGGTGACTTGAAAATATCTAATCAGAGTAACAACAACAACAACAAAAAAGGATGAAAAGAAACAAAGCTAAAAAGGGACATAAGAGACACGCTTAAATCATCAATGTACGTACATGTAATATGAGGACCCCTGAAAAAGAGAGAAAAGGGAAGAAGTCTATTCAAAAATAGTGACTGAAAACCTCCCATCTAGAAAAAGGAATAGAAGACCTAGGAAACCCAGCAGACCCAGAGTGAGGTAAATGAAAGAAAAGGACTCTGAAACATGTCCTCAGGTGTCACAGTCAGAAGAGATGTGACTCTGTCACTACAAGGGAACTTTCATAAGACAACAAATGGGCTTCTTGGCAGGAGCTTTGGAAGCTAGCAGTGGATGAGATGGGATACTCCAAGTGTTGGGGAAAGCTAGAAAGCAAGATTATACTGGAAAAAGTGTCCTTCAGAAATGAAGAAAACATTAAAGCTACCTGGGCAAACAGAAGCTGAGGGAGTTTATGTCAAAAGACCTGCTTTACGAAAAACAGCTGAACAGAGTCCTCAAGACAAAATGAAAAGACACTAATCTTTCTCCTTTTGGTAAGGGTCTAAAACTTGCTGAAGATAAATGTAGGGACCAATGCAGAATCGTATAATATTGAAATGAGGGTGAGTGAATTACTTTTAATGTTAACATAGAAGTAAAAAAGACAAAAGTCTTTAAAGACAAGTATATGTATGAGATATATTAATGGGTATACCATGTAAAATATGTAAATTATGCTGTTAAAAACAAAATAGGACAATACAAGTGTAGATTTTTGTGTACAGTTGAAGTCATCATTAACTCAAAGCAGACCGTTACAAGACATTTTCTGTATGTTCCAAGGTAACTACAAAGAAAACAACATATAGAAGACATGTACAACAGAGGGCTGACTCAAACATGTAAGTTTTAAAAATCAATGAAACACACAAGAAATAAAACAAGAGAGGAAAAGAGTACAGGAGTGAAAGAGAGGGAAATAAAACACCACAGAATAGCTAGGAAAAGATTTAAAAATGGCAATAGTAAATTTCTCTCTGTCAATCATTACTGTAAGTGGGAAACTTAGTTCTCTTTCCTATTTTGCAAGATGGTGGGCGAAAAAACTGAGAAGCCAGACACTAAAGAAAAGAAACCCAAAGCCAAGAAGGCTACTGCCACCGGTACTGTTAAAAAGCGTAAGGTGAAGGCAAAAAAGTCCAAGAGGGGACAGCCCCACTGCAGCTGAAATCCTGTCCTGGTTAGAGGAATTGGTAGATATTCCTGATCTGCTATGTATCCCAGAAAGGCTTAGTATAAGAGAAAGTACACAGATGCTTAATCAAAGGTTGGGAAGAAAAAGGAGAAAGTCTTGTTACCATCACAAAACCAGTCAGTGGGGACAAGAATTAAGGTACTGGGTGGTTAAGCTTCAAAAAATGTCTACTGAAGATATGCCCCAGAAGCTCTTTTTTTTTTTTTTTCTGGGACCAGGGATTGAACTCAGGTCCTTGCATTTGCCAGGCAGGAACTTATTCCACTGAGCTATCTCCCCAGCCCCTGCCCTGAAAGCTCTTGAGCCATGACAAGAAACCCTTTAGTCAGCATGTGGGGAAACTTCCAGCTAGCATCACTCCTGGCATCATCCTAATCATCCTCACTGGGTGTCACAGAGGCAAGAGAGTGGTCTTTCTGAAGCAGTTGGCCAGTGGCTTGCTACTTGTGACTGGGCCTCTTAGCCTTAATCATGCTTCTCTATGAAGAACATACTAGAAATTTGTCATGGCCACCTCTACAAAAATTGATATCAGCAAAGTGAAAATCCCCAAACACCTCACGGATGCTTACTTCAAGAAGAAGCAGCTGCAGGGTAAGGAAGATAGCTCCGTGGCACAAGTGCCTGCCTGGCAAGTACAAGGTCATGAGTTCAATTCCCTGCCCTGCCCCCCCCCCAAAAAAAAAATCCCAAGAAGAAGCAGCTGCAGAAACCCAGATATCAGGAGTGCGAGATCTTCAATACCAAGAAAGAGAGATGCCAGATTTCAGAGTAGCACAAGGTGGATCAGAAAGTGGTAGACTCACAGATTTTAGCAAAAATCAAAGCTGTTCCTCAGCTCCAGGACTACCTGCAATCTGTTTCTGCTCTGGCAAATGGAATTTATCCTCATAAATTAGTGTTCTAAATCTCTTACTAAGAACCTAAATAAAACTGATACATTTTTAAAAATAATAATAACTGTAAGTGTAGATGGATTTGAGTTGGTTGAGTTGGTTGTGGTGGTCCATGCCTGGAATCTCAGCATTTGGGAGGCTGAGGCAGAAGGATTGCTACAAGTTTGAGGCCATGCTGGGGCCTATGTAGTGAGTTCAAATCCAGCTTGAACTACATAGCAAGACCTTGTGTCAACACACCTCCTAATTTTTAAAAAATGTAAATGGATTACACTCTTAGTCAAAAGACAAAGAGTAGCTAATGGATTAAAAAAAGCAAGATTTAAGTATACATTATTTGTAAGAGACTTGTAATAGACTCTGTCTTTTTGTGTGTGTAACATAAGGTCTCACTGTGTATTCCAGGCTGACCTTGAACTCACTGCATAGCCCAGGCTGGCCTGAACTTGCAGCAATCCTCCTGTCTCAGCCTCCTGAGTACTGAGACTACAGGCATGCAGCACCATGCCTGACTCCACTACACTTAGAGATCCACACAGCCTGGAAGAGAAGGAATGGAAAAACAAACATCAGAAAACTAGGCCCAAAATGTCATAAAAGAGGAAAAATGGCACTAGATGATAAAGAGGTCAATTCTTCAGGAAGACCAATTATGTAGGACCCCAATACCAGAGCAACCAAATACATTAAGCAAATATTGACAGAACCAAATGGAGAAACAGCAACTCAGTAATGCTTGGAAACTGTGTATCACATTTTCTTTTTATTCTCTGCGCTGTGTTTATTTTTAAATTTTTATTGGCACATATTTGCAGTCCATAATGACTACATCCTCTGTGGGAGCTGATACATGTTACATATCTTTTTTTTTTTTTTATTCCCTTCTCTTTTCCTTCCCCCACGTCATCTCTTAACTTGCTTGCCTTTCACAAAAGATGTATTTCCCTACTTCTATTTATCATTTTCCCCTGCCTGGAGCTGGGGATCAAACTCAGGACCTTGCCTTTGCAAGGCAGGCACTTGTATCCCTGAGCTATCTCCTGGCCCCCTGTTGTTTATCTTTGACTTTGTTCTTAGTTGTATTTTGAGTTTCATATAAGAGAAAGCATGTGATATTTAAACTTGTGTGTCTGATTTATCTCACTTATCATTATGGGCTCGAGTTGTACCCATTTTCTTACAAATGACTCAAATTTATCCTTCCTTTGGCAGAAGAGTGGTGCCACTGTGTATAAATGCTGTGTTCTCATCATCCACTCATCTGTTTCTGGTGGTATAGATTTAGCTACTGTCAATTGTGCTGTCCTAACCCTGAGTACCTATGTATCACTGTAACATGATGTCATTCACACTTCCAGGAAGACACCTAGGAGGAAAATACCTGGGTCCAATGGAATTTCTATTTTTAATTTTTTGAGGAATTTACATAGCGATTCCCATAGTGGCTGCTTACACTTCTACCAATAGTCGAGCAGGGCTCCTTTTGCTATTGGTCTCACCAGTATTTGTTGTTACAATATCTTATTTCATAGGTTGTTCTTTTACTCTTGTTTGTTTCCTTTGTTGTACAGAAGCTTTTCATTTTATACAATCCTATTGGTTGATTTTGGTATTATTTCTTATGCGATTGGGTTCTGTTTCAAAAGTCTTTGCCTACAGCAATGTCTGCAAGAATTTTATGTATTTTCTAGGAGGTTCAGTGTCTCTGTTTCAACCTTTATTTATTTGGTCTTTATTTATTTATTTATTTTGTACAGGGTCTCACTATGCAGCTCGGACTCATAGTGATCCTCCTGTTTCCTGCCTTCCAAGGGCTGGGATTACAGGTGTGCGCCACCACACCTAGACTCCATCGCCGGCCTCAGCGCACTTGAGAGCAGGGGCGGCACAGCAGGTGGGCCAGGAACCAAACCCTGGCCCCTGTGCTTCCCTAAGCAAGCACTTAGTCCGTTGAGCTATACCGCTGGCCCTACAACTTTTAGATCTCTGATCCATTTCAATTTTAGTGTAGCATATGGTGATATATAATGAGTCCGGACTCAATCTTCTGCTTGTGGATAGCCAGTTTTCCCAGCACCATTTATTAAAGATGCTATTTATTGGCCAGTTTATGCCTTTGGTCCCTTTGCCAAAGATCAGGTAGCTGAAAGTGCCTAGGAGTTTTCTCATTCCTCTGTTGTGTTCTATTGATCTGTTGTTTTTGTTTGTTTGTTTGTTTTGTGCCAGTACCATGCTGTTTTCATCACTGTAGTTATATAATGTAACTTCAAATCTTGGATTGTGGTGCCTCCTGCTTTGTGCTTGGTACACAGGACTTTTTTTTTTTTTTTTTTTTTTTTTTTTTTTTTTTTTTTTTTTTTTTTTTTTTTTTTTTTTTTTTGTCGTTTTTGAGACAGGGTCTTGTGCAGTTCAGTCTGCCCTTGAGTCATCAGGCTGGTCTTGAACTTGCACCAATCCTCCTGCCCGCCTCAGCCTCTCAAGGATGTGACTATAGGCATGTGCCACCCTGGCCTGGCAACATAGGATTGTTTTTGTTCTTTTGGTTCCACATGAATTTTAGGATTGGTTTCTCCAGTTCTGTGAAGAATGCTGTTTTTTTTTTTTTTTTTTGGTACTGGGAATCGAACTTACAACCTTGAGCTTGCCAGGCAGGCACTGTACTACTGAGCTATATCCCCAGCTGCTGTTGGTATTCTGATTGGAATTGTATGAAATGTATATATCAATTCTAGAAGTATAGCCATTTTAATTATATTGATTCTTCCTACCTAGAAATGGAATATCTTTCCACTTTTTATTTTTTTAGAGAAAATTTCTCAGGCCTATTTATTTATTTATTTATTTATTTATTTATTTTTGGTACCACGAATCAAACTCACAGCTTGGACTTGCCAGACAGGCACTGTTCCATCAAGCTATATTCCCGGCTCTTCCCATTTTCTGATGTTCTCTTTAACTTCCTTTTTTCAGCATAATGTTGCTTTCATTGCAGGGGGTCTTTCATGTCTTTGGTTAACTCTTAAATATTTAATTTTTCTTGATGCTACTGTAAATTGTACTATCTTCCTAATTTCTTTCTCAGTGAGTTCATTATTGGTGTACAAAAGTGCTCTGGATTTTTGTGTGTTGATTTTGAATCCTGCTACACTAGTGATTTGGTTACTAATTCTAGGGGTCTTTTGGTGGGATTTTTTTTGGTTTATGTGTATGCAGGATCATGTCATCTGCAAACAATGATAATTTGACTTCTTTCTTTCATATTCATATCGCTTTCCTGTCTTCCTCTTGGTGATTGCAATGGTAAATGTCCTTGATCATGTTTGTAGAAGGAGCAGCACTCAGACATCTGGTCTGTGCTGTGTACAGGCAGAAGACTGAGGGTTCAAGCAGGTCACTAGAGTGAATGCCAACGCTTTCAGACCCAGATGTCTCTGCAAGTGACACACAGTAGGCCTGCCTCTCACCATGGAGGGGTAGTCCCTGCATTCTTTCCAGCCTGTGCTTGAATTTTGCAGGGGACCTGTGTGTAGCCCACACCCTCTCTGCATCTGTCTTTTGTGGCTGTCTCTCACACAGTCACTGGGGGAGGGTTACACTTGACGCCCCGAAGTGAAACTGTTTTGTAGTCATTCTGTGGCTCAGTCTTAAACAATCAACCCCCAACCAGAATGTTGGCTGAGTAAACACTCCGTGGCAACCTGACTGGCACTACCCTGGATGTGTTCTCCAACTGCACCTTGCTATGAGGAAGGCGCTGCTTTTAGAGCAACACCCATACTGTTTCTGCAGTGTACAATAGCTGTGCACTTTTCCTGCGACTAGCACTGCTGACCCCACCCACTGCTTCAGTCTGGAGCTGCCAATGCAAGGGCCACACCTGTGTCTCAGGAGACAGTTTTTCCTCTCTAGAAGCGTGGGTGAGCTTCCAGATCACTTTGTTCTTTTCTGTGCTTTGCTTAATTTCTCCAATTTTTCTGTTATTTCTAGTAGTAGAAAGAATGTACAGATAGATAATTACAG
>PVJA010025079.1:9866-31157 GCA_004027025.1 Myocastor coypus
AAAAAAAAAAAAAAAAAAAAAAAAAAAAAAAAGAATATTCAACACAATTAAGAAGCCAGTTATAAAGCCTCACACCTAAAATTCCAGCACTCAGGAGAAAGAGAAAACAGAATCACTGTGAGCTCAAAGCCAGCTAGTACTACACGAGACCTTGTTTCAAAAAACCAACCAATCAATGAAACACACACACACACACACACACACGCGCGCGCGCGCGCACATGTACACAGGCTTGCACCAAGTACAATTAGGGCAACTGAGACTATTTGCTTCCTTAGTGCAGGAAATGAAAAATCAAAATTTATTTTATTAAAGTGATAACATTAACAAGGCTACATTAATAATATAATATGTAATTCACCTTGACAGAATTGAGAATTTTAATTAAAATTAGATGAAACATCATGATTTGTCATGTTAGCTTAATACTTCAGTTTTCTTTCAGGTGACTATACAATAATTACAGAAATTCAAAACAAAATATTATGTAGTGTAGAATTCACTAACTCTACCAATATGTCTTACTTTCTCAATCAGCTTAACTTTATAATTCCGACAAACAAATAAAAGGGAAAAACTACTTACTGGAAAGGACCGTTGTAAGAAAAATGTAGTCTGAGAAGGATATGAGCCCACATTCTCCAAGGGTATAAAATATACTGCCTTCATCAGCAAATTTTTCTCGTTCCTGGGAAATTTTCTGTTAAATGTATAGGTTTCATCAAAAGATAAAAAAAATGATTAAATTAAAATATAAATAGTAAAGAATAACCACCATTTAACTCACAATTTTATGCTATTTATCCTATGCATTTCTGATGGCCATTCCAAAACAAACAAACAAACAAACAAAAATAATGGATCCTTTATAGTTTTCAATATAGAAATTCCAAGACAAAAAGTTGACCTTTAAACACCTAGATAATTTTAATTTTATAGTCCCCTGGCAGTGAACATATACAGCTCGAATTCAGAACTGGTTTTCTTAGTTTTAAAAGTAACTCACCTTATTCTATAAGTGTATGTAAGGCAGAAAATAAGTCAAAATAAATGAAAAAGAAATTAGAGCAATCTGCTCAAGAAAAACTATACTGCCAGTGAGCAGAAGCTTTTTTTTTTTTTTTTTTTTTTTTAATGAGCAGAATAGATTTACTGAAAGAAAGCTCCTGTCTGAGGGACAGGAGATGGGTCCCAAGAGGGTTGTCCCGGGGATCAGAAACCATTTCTAAGCCCCATATAAATCCTCAGAAAACTGATTGCTAAGATACTGATTTAAATTTTTATTTTGACTCCAGGAATCTTAGTTTTGGGAATATAGAATAGTATATAAAGTGAATATAATCTCTGACATATAATGCCAAATCAGACATGCATGCCAAGGCTTAGGCACAATTCAGCTCAATCATATTTACAGTCAACCTTATTAGAGCCTCCTAAATTTTGGCTACTTGATGAAACTGTTTCCCCAAACTTAGCTTTTACTCGAAATATATATTTCTTTCTTCAATTTATAAATTATGAAGAGAATTAAATCTTAGCTTCAGGAATAACCTGTGTCACAGAGGTCTCTTCTCAGATATTTAACCAAACCTATGTTTTTTAACCAGGATAGGTTTGTTTAGCAATAACACTGAAGATAATTTCAAAAACTGAAAAGGATCCACCAACAAGCTACACTTGGAACAAATTTCCATAAGTTCTGGACCAACCAAAGATACTGAAGGAATTATTCCAAGTTCCAGAAAAAGATAAAAACCCAACAGAGTACAAAGTAATAATCCCATGCAGGCACACAATAAGAGGCAGCATTGCAGGCATTGTTTTAGGAGGAGTATCACGAAAACTACACAACTACAACACCAGCATCCAGGTACACAACCATCCAATGGGTTACCTCTGTCTAGTGGAGATGCCATCATATACCACAAAGGAAAGAAAACTGGTTAACCGATTGAATATGGAAGTATTACGTGAACCATGATAAAGTCAGTTCTCATCGCAAACTCATTCCAAGTAGGTCCTACTAGATATTTGTTCATAAGAAACAACAACCTTGGACAGGCAAAAAAAGCCATATGTGCATATTAACAAAATAGTACTATGTTTTGACTGTAGATACTGTCTTAGAGCTTCTCTGACTTAATCTGTGGCCAACAGAAGATACAGTCCTGCATGTAAGCAGTTACAGATTATTTCTTGGATCTGATAACAAAGATGAACATATCATACAAAATGTCCTAGTTAAGACTAACTCTTAAGCCACATTTGATTTTTTTACCAAGAAATTTGAATTTTTTTACATCACAAAAGCTACTAGGGAAGCAGAGCCATTCGGTGAAAAATTCTCACATTTCTTAAAGTTACATTTTCATATAATCTAACATGCTGAAAAAAAAGTGTGAGGAGCTGGCAAGATGGTTCAATAGTCTGAAGCACCTGCTTAGGAAAGCTTAGGCAACCACAGGAACTGCGGTTCGATCACGGGCACCACATGCTGCACCAGCCCCACCCCCAGGGCAGGCTGAGTGGGCCATAATACAAAACAAAAACAATATGAAGTGTGAATAGCAAAAAATGACAGGCACCCAAAGGCATACAATAAATGTGTATAGAATCTGTGTAATTAATAATGTGACAATAGGAGAGATTCTGGTACATAATTAAAATAAATAACATACTGCAAAGCAGAAGTTCAGGAAAAGATACAAGTCTGCCAATAGAATGAAATGAGGTAGTTGAGCTAAAGTCACAAACTTTACATTATTTTCTAACAATTACCTGGGCTATATGGCTGCTCAGGAGAATTAACTGGTACATATTTTTTTTTTATCAAGATTCACTATCATATTACTCCACTTGCTTTATTGTTTTACTGATACTTTTTTTGTACTACTACCAAAGCACTTTTTTTTTCTTTCCTGCTTTAGGACAGGGTCTACAGAGTCTACAGGGTCTCACTACTTAGATCAGACTTGTAGTGATTCTCCCGTTTTCACCCTCCCAGGTGCTGGGATTATGGGTGTGTGCCACTACGCCCAGTCTCAATCACTATCTCAGCATACTCCATGGGCAGGGCCAGCACAGCATGCCAGGGACTGAACACCAACAGCTGCGCTCTGCCTAAGTAGGCGCTTTAGTCTACTGAGCTATCAAGCCAGCCCCCAGAATACACGAGACATCAAGCTGTTTTACTCCTGTGAATAAAACATTCTCTTACATATTATAATGTTCATGTAATTAAACCAAGGAGTGTAATATTGATACACCTGTTATTACCTAATGGAATTCTCATGCTTAGACAGCTGTACCTATAATTTCCTTTAGTATTTTCCTCCAGGTATATTAAAAATAAACTCCATTTAGTCATTATGTATCTTTAGTCTCTTAATTTTAAATAGTCTATCCTTCATTTTTTCCCTTGAAGCTTATCATGTATAAATGTAGTATAATTCACATAAAATGTAGCTATTTCTGCCTAACTTCTAACAGTGTTTTACTGATTCACCCATGAAGCATGAATCAGTTCTTAATTCCTTATTTGATCAAGCACTATTCCATCAGACATATAAATCACAATTTGCTTACTCATTTCATATGATGAAGGACATTTATGTCATCTCCATGTTTTGGCTACTGTACATAGTGTTATTAATGGTATGCCCATTTGCATACAACTAACTATTTGAGTATGTGCTTTCTACTCTTTTCACAATCTATCTAGAAGTAGAATTCTGTGTAATATGATAGTTCTGTATTAGTTTTTTAGGGACAGCTGAACTGTTTTCCTCATGACTGAAAGAACCAGTTACAATCCTATGAACAACATAAGAGGTTTCCAATTCACATTCTTGCTAATTCCAACAATGTATCTTTCTCCAGGAAGACATCCCCTTCACCACTGCACTAAATAGTTTGCATATAATCTTCTGTCCCCTAGAGGAGGAAAACTATTTTTGTTGTATAACTATGTGTGAGATGTCCATTATATTAAGCAGAATGACATGAAAAAGGAGAGATCAAAAGAAGGTCAAATTGCTCTACACTGGAAGAGGCTGGAAGAAAAGATGCGTAAGAAACAAGGATTCTAGAAACATGAACAAAAGGAAAGCTAGAGAAAGAGAAAGGCATGTCTGTAAGGATGTGTATGTGTGGGAAAGAGGAAACAAACTGAGAATATGGGTTTTGTGGCAGTTACTTAAATATGAAAATGAAAGATGCTTAAGGAGGATTTTTAAATTGCTCATGGTTTGTGATGCACTATTCAATAAAAATTCATTTGTTCTTCCATGCTTCTGGAGTTGGGATGGGAAAAGAGGCATTTGCTTATTAAAGAGTGATACGGGTACACTTAGGATTATATGGTTATCATTCTTAAAAAATTTAAATGGGTTTTTGGAGTATTCTACACTCCAAAGAAGATTGTTACAAAATTCATGACATATTTAAGCACAGATATCAAAATTATCATGCAACGATTAAATTTTATCTCTCAAAAAAAGAAATAAGGAGCATCAAATAGGTAAAATTTGGGAGAGAATGGGAATTACCAGAAAACCAGTTGTTAAAGAGTATTTTGTGCCTATGGTTGTCTCTTAACTGTTTGTATTTTAGGGAAGGGTCTACAGAGTATTCAGGGTCTTACTACTAGATCTGATCATAGTGATACATCTGTTTACAGCCTCCCAAGAGCTGGGATTACAGGTGTGCACCACATGCCCAGTCTCAATTGCTGTCTCAGCATGCCCCGGGAACGGGGCTGGCATGGCAGATCCAGGGATTGAAATCAGGGCCCCTGCACTTGCTTGCAGGTGCTTTTATCTGCTGAACTATTTGGCCAGCCCTTAACTTTTTTAACAAAAGAGCAAATACTACTATACATAACACCCTCAAATCAAGGAGCTATGGCATGTACAGAAGCTGAGAAGCTAAAGGCATAAGTTTAATAAAAAATTTGAAGTCCAAAACTATGATGAAAATGAAAATCAAGATTGAAGGAGTGCTAGTTTAGGCTCATTTCTCTTACTCTGAAAGTCTTATTAATGTTTATTTTTGCAAACTGGAAATGTCAGTAAAATGCTCTTCCACTTACTATTTTGCATAATATTTAATATTGGATTACATTTTAAAACATCCCCTCCAATGAGGCACCATGTATACTTTTCAAGTGTGAAAGGAGGTATATTCTGAGGAAAAATAATGGTTCCTATCAGATTGGTAATAGTGTTTATTTTCCCTCATGGTCCTATTTATGCTAACTCATATTTTTTCTTATTAATGAACATTTATGTCAATATGTAACTTTTACTGCAAAAATTTGGTGTATATGAGAAATTTTATTCATCTTAAAGTTTCTGAGGTAAGAGTTAGCAATACATCAGTATATAAGTTGAAAATTATTTTAACAGAAATGTTTTTTTTTTCTTTTTTCTTTGAACCGGGACTTGAACTCATGACCTCACACTTGCCAGGCAAGCACAGTGCCACCATGCCATCTCCTGAGACCCCCAAGAACTGGGAATTTTTAAGAGATTGTAATTGCAGATACTTATTTTATTCAGCTCAGAAGTTATAAACTGAGTTCTATTCCAATTGTCTGTATTTCTGAAACTAAAGACAAAAGCAGAATGCAGGTCAACTTATCAGAACAGCATTTCTATTCAATTTAGTGACACAACTTACCCCTTTTGTGGAGAACAAAATTATGCAAAATATTTCAAAGCATTGAACTGACTACATGAAAAAAATGTTCAAGATTTAAAACATAGTTCATAGGCCTAAGACAATCAAATTACTGACCTCAGTAAAGGCAGTATTCTTGTAAGAGGTCTGGTAGTGATCTTGGCTGTACTGTATTCTAATTATTTTTATCTCTTAGATAAGCTCAGAGATATAAGAGCAAGCTTTCTACACAGGAAATCCAACCCAATATGTGTATAGTTGCTGTACTTCACAGTGACTCTGTAACCTGAGTTGTTTCCCCTAATTGCTTTGTGCTGAATCTCTCACATGTTGGTTTCTAAACAACCATATAAAAATTATTAAAAATCTACAGTTAAAGTTGCAGGTTTCTTGAGGGAGGTCTAGAGGTGGGATTTTCAAAAACAATTCCAACTCATTAGTATTTTGTGTGATCAAACAGTGAGTACTACCCCATGCTCTATATAACTATTATGAGGACAACAATATGCATTGTATCAATTATTGGGAATGTACTATCATGTTTTTCTTAAAATTTAAACTGAAAAAGTTTCAAGAAAATTGGTAAAAAAACAAAAACAAACAAACAAACAAAAAAACAAAAGAAAGAAATAAAAGAAATTCAAACTAAAATGCCAAGGAGGTGCTACCTGCCCCCAATTAGATCAGTGAGAATGGGAAGATGCCAAGGGCTAGTGCTGCCCAGGGCTGGGGGCTGGGGTCACCAAAGACACAAAGAAAATGACCAGCTCAGCAGAGGCAGCAGCTTACACAGGGAAGGGAAAGGGAGGAAAGAACTGAGTGGTGCTCTGGGCGTTGCAGAGGTCCTCTTGAGTTTGTTTTATGCACCATGGTCTTTCTCCTGCCTCTGCTCTTAGTTGTACAACCTCACACCTCTGCAGAACAGTCACCTGGGCACTCACAGAGTGTAGTCTATGCCCTCCCACCTGCCCTCAGGGCTTCCCTGACCACTGACTCCAGCATCAGACAGGTTACATCCCTGACTGTTCCCTGTCCTGTATTTCCCACTGCAATGCTTTGGGTAGATCTCTGCAGGTGCCTCAGCTCAGTCTCCAGCTGCCCCTTTATATCCATGGAGAACCGGTCTCAGGACCCTGGAGGACTCCTTGCATAAAGTGGTGTGATGCGCACATCTAAGGGATTCACACCCTTAAGTGGTTTCACAAGTGGTTTCTTGTGATATCTAAAAATACTATGTAAATGCTACATAAATAGTTTTTCCACTGAATTGTTCAGAAAAGGATGATAAGGGAAAATTTTGTAGCAGTTTGGAATAAAGGCAATTTTTTTTTTTTAAACAAAACAAAAAACAGTGAGTACTAACTACTTGGCCAGGTTGATCAAAATAAGATCAACAATTTGCCTTCTTGGAAACAACTGGATGAAGCCAAAGAGAAAAATTACACCAAGATTTTAATTTTACTACTTGTAGTTAGATCCACTTTTCAAGTTTAAAAGTTTAATTTTTTCTATTTAACAGAAGTCAAGACTATGTCTACAACATATACGTTCATACATCAGCTAGAAATGCAAAATATCTCTGGTATATAAAAGACCTGAAGAACATGGCATTGCCATTTAAATTAAGATTTCATTCTCTATGTACTTGAAATCTTTTAGTTATCTTAATATTAACATTAATCACTATTTTTAACATTTTTCTATATTACTGAAATACATTTCAGATTATTTGAGGTTGTACGTCAAAAACAAATGACAAAAATATGCTTCTGCTGGAGAAAGCAATTTGGGCACAACATTTTCAAATGACAAGGCTGGCCTAAGGCTAGGGTTAGAGCAGGGCAGGGAAAAGTGTTAGAACAAAAATCAGCAATTTTCCCATGCAATTAATGCTCACACTTCATTATCTAAAAGCCTTCATTATCCAAAGCCTTAGTAAGATATCAATCTTAAACAATCACACTATATTTCCAAGCAGAGAGACAATGTTGCACAGCTAAAATATGTTATTTCTTTTCCCTACTCCATATACCCTTCTGAACTTGCAGAAGGGTAGAAATTGAGGATTTGTCAGATTAAAAAAAAAAGTTTTTAAATTGAAATTGCATTTTCCTTTCTGACTTAAGTTTTTCTTCCAAAACTATATTACATTTGAGGTAAACATAAATTACTGTGCAACAAATTGAGGAAGGTGAGTGCTTAAGATTGCATATAAACTTCACTCTGCCAGAAAGCAATTCTCTTTTCAGTCCCATTTCTAACCACCTTAGCACTGAGAACAATTCCAAATAACCAGAATATAAATGTTCTCCTACTGCTGTAACTTGATGGCTTTAGAGAAAGTGAAAGTCATGTAGATGCTTAAAAAAACAACAGTGGCAAATGACTGGATTAAAGCAACCATAAAAATTCAAAAAATCTACTGGAATGGTATTAACAATTTTATTGAACTAATTTTAGTCTTCAGCATCTGATGAGATATACTCAAAAATCTAGAAAGAAAAAACATCAACTTTAATTTATTCTAAAATATTATGTCTATATAAATGCTCCAAATCAGCACTAGCTGAGTGAATCTACGGTCCATCATTACTGATTTCCTGTTGGCTAATTTAATTTAATTCTGATCTCTTACCACTTAAATAGACCATTGCTAACCTGAGCTTAGCAACAGTCTTGGTTTTAAGCCACATAGGCTATAGAAGGCTCCCTGTCACTTACTATAAAACCAGTCCATAGTACAGAACTTAAAAAATAAATCAACATAGTAATTTCACCCTATTCTACATGGAAAAAATTACAAGAAAAAAAGTTCACTCTGAGTATCACTGCCTATACCTTTGATTTATATTGTTGTAGGAACTTATTTCCCATGAAATCCTTTAGATAATTTTAAAACAACTTTAAAAACCAAATTTTTATAGGTGTCACTTGAACATTATGGGCCATTAAAGATCTGTTAAGAATTTTAGAATTAGGCTTTGCATATTCTATGCTAGGCACTTTGCACCTTTATTGTCCATTTAAATTTTCACTTAAACTCTATGAGGTAGTCAATATTATAATATGTACTCCATAGAAAACTCAGGTCTAGAAAAGTTAAATAAGCAACCCAAGGTGGCAATGATATTAAGTGGTAGGGCAGGCCCTAGGATGACTCCAGGCCCATATCATGAACCATTATATGTGACATTGTATCAAATGTACAAGAACACATGGGATATCTATATTATTTGCAATTTATGAAAGTATTAGTGAGGGATGAGTATTTTTAGAGCAAAATTTAGATTACTATTCAAAAATATTAACACTGGGGCTTTGCTTGAGGAAAGAAAGTCAGAGCCTAATGATTATACTTTTTTATATTCATTATTCAAATATAAATTTTTAATTACTTTCAAAATGTACCTTATGTCAACATTATAATTTTTTATATTTAAAAAAATTAATACATGTTAGGTTAACTGGTAGTTGGAAAATTTTTTTGTTTAAACCTAGAACTTTAGAAAATGACTCATGACAAAAGACATATATGGAAAGCAAGACCTACCCTCACACATTCTCTACCACCAATGATCCAACAGATGTTTAGGCTGAGTGGAGAACCTGTTTTACCAGAATAGGAGCTATTTGTTCTGAGCAGCTTTTATAGAATCTCACTTGTGACTTTAAAATATATTTAAGTGTTTGCATTAAAGTACTAGGGAAAAAGAGTTTGTAACAAAGCCTTCTTATGTCTAATTGAATTTAAAATCTTATTTGATGAAGAAAAAGCTACATATGAAATGCCAGAAATGTAATGGTTAATCATGTTTATGCTTCAAATCAACAATGTAAGTGGGTTCAACTGATTTCAAATTCAAATACAACATAATCTAAAATAAAAATGTGTTTAAAGACATATTAATAGGAGTCAATATTTGGGATGATCAACTAAATGGCACAAAGTGAACCAATGTGAATAATCAAATACATGTGTGAATCAACAATCTTAGTGGTGGAACTCGAGAGACTGGAAAGAGACATTGTAGATACTCCTCACAGCAACATATTAAATACTTGGTATGATTAACAAGCTGCATCTGAAGAACAGCACTCTGCTATCAGGTCTTTCACTCTGGCCTTTCCACAGGCGACAGAAACTTAACATGCAAAGAATAAATTCCTGCAAGAAAGCAAGCAAGGAAGGTCTCTTGTAGAAAGTAACTTCTCATTGACCTTTGGAAGCTTAAAGGATTCATACCAGTGTCACTAAAATGAGTGATATTTGTAGAAACCAATATAGACAATTTTCTTACTACCTATCCTAGAAAAAAATTTATTTCTAAGTAAATAAGTACAAGAAGTTCATTCACAAGACATCCTTAAGAATACAGTAAAATTTGATTTTAAAAGAATAATATCTCAAACTTTACTATATGAAAGTTTGTAGGTATTGCTTTCTATTTATTAAATGAGTAAAAAAAAACTGTAGAGGTACAGGAAAAAGTGTACTAATGCTACAAAAGTACAAAACATTTCATGTATTTGTGTGTTCTCCTCGCACAGGTGTCACATTACTCTTCTCTGTATCATTCCAATTTAGTACATGTGCTGCCAAAGAAAGCAGTGTAAAGTCTGACTTTGTCAAGTGATTTAATCAGCTGAAAATTGTGAAAGCTTGAATAGTGAAAGCTTAAAGAGTGGTGCTCTTACTAATCTATGGTGGTTGACTAAACAATGCTGCAGATTTCGGACATCTGAACACTTAATTTCAGTCTTCTCCAATTCTGTGTAGTAAAGGCTCCTTCCTATCTGAGGGAAGTCATGTTAAATTTTCCCATCTTAAATCATACCATTATTAAGGAAAAGTAAGAGGTATGTATGTATGTATGTATGTATGTATGTATGTATATGTGTATGTACTTAGGTAATGGGCTCAATAATGTAGCCCGTTACTGAGCTACTCTGCTGAGCTACAATCCCAGAACCTTTTATTTTGACAAAGGCCCTCACTGAACTGCCCAGGCTGGCCTTGAACTTTTAATCTCCCTGCCTCAGTCTTCTAAGTATCTGGGATTGCAGATATGTACCACCATACTGAGCTAAGAGTCCTTAGCTACCTGCTATAAACTGTCCTACCACAATTAGACAGGGAAGTGGCTTTTCCTGGTCCCCAGTGTTAGCATCTCATCTGATTCACTCTCTTAGCATTCAGTAGTGTTTGTGCCACAGCTATTCTAAAACAGAATCCCCAGGATTAGAAACTTTGATAATGAGATCATCAAGAAACTTCTGACACAATTCTGACACAATTATTAAAGTATTTATTAGTTTTAGAAAACAATAAAGGCAAAGGAATTTAGATGATATATTGCACTAATAATAGGATGACTGGTTTGGGGTTTTGGTATAGGAACTGCTAAATATATATATCATTTTAAAGACAAAAAAGCAGAGAAAAAGGTGCTGTAAAAATAAAGAGCACCTTGTGGTCTTTATTAATTATATCATTAATTATTTCAACTCAAAATAAGCTCTAATTCAGTTTAATTTATATTTTTATTAACACTACCAACCATCAAAAATGTAAGGGTAATTTTTAATGAATAAATTTTAATAATGTATAAACTACAGTTAAAGAGCTCAAGTCTCTGAAGATCAATTTTAAAAGCATTTGAGCAGGCTGTCCTTGAAAATCTCCTCTGCCAGCTTGTAACTATACATGCCTTCCATGGGTGTTTCCGCATGCCTGCTTTTCCAAGTTAAAGTCATTGGTTAGCTCAAGAGTGAAGTAATGAAGTCTTTCTAAATGGTTCATTTGTTTTTTCTTAAGCTATTTTACTGAGCAAAGTGCAACTAAGCAATTACTTAGCTGCATTTATTATGTAATAAATTTCACAGCAAGGTATGGCAGCATGAACCTATAATCCTAGCACTCAGGGAGGCTGAGGCAGAAAGTTTGAGTTTGAGCCCAGCCTGGGCAAAATTCACCAAACTTATCAACTTCGTAAGGCTCTGTTTCAAAATAATAACTTAACATTTCTTACTATCTTTTAGTTTGCTTTTTGTTTATACTTTGGGTTTCTACCATAAAAGAAAACATAAATAAATAAAGCTGAGGATGTAGCTCAGAGCAAAAGCCCTTGGTTTAATCTCCAGAATTCCCCACAAAGAAATTTCAAAAGAAAAAAAAAAAAACCTACTAATTTTCAATGTGAAGTTATAATCGTCTCCCATTCCCATTAGTATAGTTTAAGCAGGCATATAACATCCCAAATAAAACTACTTAAATGACCTTATTAATGAATCCTTGTATGATGCACTGATTAAAAGTAAGTTTCTTAACCTTTTGTGTAACACCACGTGTTAAAACTTCCTCCTCAGTTATTCTGGGTACTATATTCTCAAGGACTTGTGCAGCACTTCAATTGTCACATTAAAGATAAAGTACGATAATTTAAAGTGACAGGAATTGAATCATTATAGAGGGTGCAGGGAAAGGACATGAGCATGCACTGAACTTTTGTTTCTGAAGCATTACTATGGATTCTGGAGCATTAATTAATTTAAAGCACATGCTGCTGAGTCAGTACCTGCCAGAAATCCTGATCAGGAGATAAGAAAAAGAAAAACAAATGACATTGTTTAATTATGTGAACAAAATCCATAAATCAAATATACATATCACAAAGTACAATACAGACAGGGACAATTAAAACCTATAAACGAAACAGCATCTGGAAATAAAAAATGACGAATGTACAGAAATGTTCTGATGTTATCTGTTAGGCCCAGTGAAAAGATCAGTGCAGCAATGCGATCTCAGGCTCAACAAAATGAAACACAAAAGAAAATACATGAATAATTATCAGTTTCTGAAATAAAAAGGAATTACACACTTCTTTTTTCCTATGGATGATCAAAACATTTTTATTTTATTTATTTTTTATTTTTATTTTTTTTTGTGGGACCAGGGTTCGAACTCACGACCTTGCACTTGCCCAGCAGGCACTTGTGCCTCGGAGCTATCTCCCCAGTCCCCTAAAACATTTTTAAATTAAAGTTTACTATCAGAATGCTTCACACTTCACACAAACATACATATTTTAATTTTATTATCTAAAAAGAGTACAAAATAATAAAAAACAAAACAAAACATTAGAAACAATACAAAAATTCACCAAATAAAACAATAGGAATTGAACAACATATGTTTTTTCAACTTCTTGGCAATTTGGTTGCTTTGGCACCTACAATACCATATAAGCAACCAAATAAGGATGAGTTTGGAGAATTAGTGTCTATGCAAAAGAAGGGTTCAAAATGGCTACTGAGAAACAAGCCTCCTCCAAAATTATGCTGCATGAGGTAAAGGGTTATCCACATAGATAGTGCCTTCACGGAGGCTGGCACTGGAGGAAGCTATTCAAGTCAGCTAATTTAATTGACTACTTCAAAATATTATTATTATTATTAATTATTTTCTCTTTTTGAGACAGGGCCTCGCTATGCAGTTCATGTTGACCTTGGCTCACTTTGTAGTTCACGTTGGTCTCAAACTCACAATGATCCTCATGCCTCAGCCTCCCGAGTGATGGGATTACAAGCATTTCCCACCATGTCTGGCTTGAATATTTTTATTTTTTATTAAAATGTTAGCAGTACAAGCCGGGTGTGGTGGCGCACGCCTGTAATCCCAGCACTCGGGAGGCTGAGGCAGGAGGATTGGTGCGAGGTCAAGACCAGCCTGGGCTACAAAAGTGAGCTCAAGGCCAGCCTGAACTGCACAGTGAGACCCTGTCTCAAAAAGACAAAAAAAAAAAAAAAAAAAGTTAGCAGTACATAATAGTTACATTCCTAGCAGGGAGTTGGTAACATACACACAATACATCATAGTCCTTTTCTCATTCCCTTCCTCTCTCCTTCTCTCCTGCCTCCCTCTGTATCCCATGGTTCTCATCCCTTTGGCAAAAGATGTCTTCCTATTTTATTTTATTTTATTTTATTTCTTGGCGGAACTGGGGATTGATTGACTGCTTACTATCTTTTAGTTTGCTTTTTATTTATACTTTGGATTTCTCCTATAAGAGAAAATATACAGTATTAAGCTTGTGTCTGATTTATTTCACTTAACATTACAGTCTCAAAGTGCATCCATTTTCCTACAAAGGACTCAAGTTTAAGGTCAGAATAGTTTTAAACTTTTTTTTCATTAAGCGAACCTTACTGGTTGTGAAATAAAATTTGATGTACATGTACTATCATTTTCAAACCAAGTTTACTAGCATTATAAAAGTCCTTGACTAAAAAAGAGATGCTATTAACAATTTATAAAAACACATCTGGGATTGACACGACAGAGGCACAAAGGATTTTACAGCACAGGAGATGAATTGCTATGAACACAGGACAGCTCAGCTACGACTAATCAAAACTGAGGTCTCTCTTTGGTTAATTTTCTAGAATTTTAGCCCAGGCAAATTTCTCATCACAGAGACAGCGCTATGAAATTTTTTATAGTTCACTGTACTGGGAAGAAAATAACCATGAAGAGAACAATTACATACAAGGTACACTGTTTGGTTGTGTTTTATATAAAGCAAGAATGATTATATATATGATAGCAAGTAACTTTAATAAATTGAATAAAGGGCTCAAAAGTCATGCAAAGTATCTATAATGTATAGAATCTGACACTTTATCTACTGTCCCATTTTACTGAGAAGGTAATTGGCACTCAGAGACAAAAAGGTTTCTTGCCCAAGGATACTGATTGTGTAGCAGACTCCACACCTGGATGAACACATGAGTATTTCTATGTCCACACTGTCTTTATCCTGCTCTAGCACACTTAAGCACAGCAGTACACAAGACCATTCTTTCATGTCCGATTCAACATGCTTTATAACATCTACTAATCACTTATGTAGGACTATCAAATACTGAGATGCTAAAACCGAGATGCTTGGGAAATATTCCAGACAGCAAAGCAAGATATTTTTTTCAGAGCTACTGTGTGGGAAAAAGGGAAGTTGTTAATTTGTAAGAAAAGAGACAATTGAGAACATGCTTTCAATATAACTTAAAGAACTTGGGGTATGAAATAAGATGGTAAGTTCTTTGACTAAAAATAAAGCAAAATTCTAGCAAGTGTCAAAAAATATTTTTGAATGCTGAGGATTCAAAACAGAGCCCTCCTCATGATAGCTATGGGCTGTTCCACTGAGCCCAATGATTCCCTCATACTGCATTAGCACCTGAGTTCATTCAATTATATTGTAAATATTTGCTCACCTAAAAACTACAATGAGCAGTTCTATTCTCTTGGAAAATAGCCTTTAACATTACATTTGAAGCAAGGACATTCTTTTAATATTAGGAACAGAACAAAGACTCACTAAGTATTGTTGAAATTTTAGTCAGTTCACTAAGCCAAAAATACATTGAGAAGTATAAATATAGAAAAGAAAATTATCATCCTTTGCATGTGATGTTAGTAGCTCTGTTCAACTGATGCTACATTTAACACATAGCTAATCAGTATTTTAAAAGATAAGTTTAGGCCCAGCACTTGGGAGGCTGAGGCAGGAGGATCAGTGTGAGTTCAAGACCAGCCTGGGCTACAAAAGTGAGTTCAAGGCTACAAAAGTGAGTTCAAGGCCAGCCTGAACTGCATAGCAAGACCCTGTCTCAAAAAGACAAAAAAAAAAGAAAGAAAAGATAAGTTTAGGTTTTGACAGAAACGTTATTTTCTCTATTAGCCTGACTACAATCAGCAAAGATCTGAGTTCTCAAATATGGATGACACTGCTCACTCTGAGAGGGATGCTTTAATTCAAAATACTGTTAGATAACTCAGAGTACATAAAAAACAATGGAACACATAACAGTGAAATTCACATTCTGATTTCTAAGTTCAGATATTAAAATTTATATAACTCTCATTTTCTTTCTTTAAAATGAAAATGCCTCGTGGTTTTATATTTATTGTGGGTTTCTAGCTATGCTTTATCCAAGTGGAAAACATGAAATTTGACAACTCTTACAAAAAAGAACAAGAAAGATCAAGGGTTATTTTTGAACAAGTGGCATTAAGGCAGTAAAATGATAGAATTCTCTAATAAGAGAAATTCTATTTATAAGTACGCCACATAGAAAAAACAGCTTAGATATACGAAAGGATAGCATTTAGTACTGTGGACCTTGTAGCCAAGCTCCTGACTTAGAATCTGGGCTGTATCACATGCTGGTGATCTGATTGTAGATTAGTAACTTGACCTTTCTGTGCCTTCCTCTCTTACTATGGCCTTTATTTGTTAATCTTTTTAGACAGCACCTCATCATGCTGCCCAGGCTGGCCTCAAATTTATGATTCTCCTACCTCAGCCTGTTGAGCACATAGGATCACAGGTATGTACCACAGGGAACTATTCTTAATTCATAAAATGATAAAAATAGCTATCTAACAAAAAGACTGTATGGACTAAAGGAATAGTCATATGTAAACACTCAGAAAACTGCCTGACACAATAATTCCTAAAAAGCTTCAACTATAACCTTTTTATGTAATTATTGTTATTACTGGTGATGAATCCCTTTTATGACAGTCATGAATTTCCTTCCTTCCTTCCTTCCTTCCTTCCTTCCTTCCTTCCTTCCTTTTCTCTACCAAGCTACCTCTCAGGCCCAGTCATATATCTTCATTTAGAGATTTCACTATAAACTGGAAAAAAAACCTCTGACAACAAACAAGTAAATGTGTCATTACTTTTTTAAAAAAATGCTAAATCATTGGGCTGGGGAGATAGCTCAGTGGTCTAATGGCCTGCCTGGCAAGTGCAAGGACCCTGGTTCAATCCCCCACACCTCATGCCATGCTGGCTACTGACACCAGGCCTGGTGGTGCATGCTTGTAATTCTATAATCCCGGTGCTGGGAGCCTGAGAGAGCAGGATCGTTGTAAGTCCAACTCTGCACTGTGTAACAAGACCCTGTATGAAATAAAGTAAAAAAAAAAAAAAGATTCAAAACGTAAGAAGTCACAACTTCCAAAATGATATTCCATCATAAAATATTTGTAAGGAACTTCTGGCTTCAATGATCTGAAACACTGTGTATTGGGCCACCGACATGGCTCAGTGGTCTAAAGCGCCTGCTTAGGCAAGCTTAGGCAACCACAGAGACCGAGGTTCAATCCCCAGCACCACATGCTGCTCCAGTCCTACCTGCAGGGCAGGCTGAGCCAGCCATAGTTTAAAGAAAGAAAGAAAGAAAGAAAGAAAGAAAGAAAGAAAGAAAGAAAGAAAGAGAGAGAGAGAGAGAAAGAAAGAGAGACAGACTGACTGTGTGTTATCCTAGAAGCTGTTATTTTGTTTTAATGTAAGAAATTCCTCATCATAGAAGAAAAAGAGCTGGGAGTGGTAAGTGCACTACAATCCCAGCACTTGGGAGGTTGAGGCAGGAGGATCATTTCAAGTTCAACACCAGCCTGGGCTACAAAGTGAGCTCAAGGCCAGCCTGAACTGCAGAGACCCTGTCTCAAAAAGATTCCCACTCAAAAAAATAAATAAAAGAAGAATATAAGTAATATGATAGGGCAAATGAAAGCATGCATCACAAGAAAAAAACAATAAAATTCTACACATTCATATTTAGTAACAAAGAAATGTAATTAATAAATAATAAATGCAACAAGAATTTGGACATGACTAACTTTAGGTCTTTCAAAAGTGTGAGGGAGCACTATCACTTATCTTAAGAACATTGCAGCCCACTCAAATTGAGAATTTATGCAGTAAAAATATATGGACAATTATTATAACCCTGTCCCACAGGACTTCCAATCCACATTTGCTAAATTACAATTCCCTGATCCTCAACACACTTTCCCTTTTTTGGGCAGGAGGGAGGAGTGAGAGAGCACCTTGCTGTATATGCAGACTGGTCTTGCACTCTCTAGGTAGCTAAGGCTGACCTCAAAATTGTGGCAATTCTTCTGTCTCAGGCTCCCAAATGCAGGGATTATAGTGTGCGCCACCATGCCTGGCACATTTCACTCTTAAAAGACAGAATGTCTCTTAATTTATTGCACATATCAAAGAGTGACACTAAACTGCACTTTATACCAGACTTGTATTTGTGATATGAGATAATCACAACTCCAAGTATTAGCATTGATGTATCAAAGAAATGGACTCATATTTTCCTTAGAAAAACAGAGTTTCCCCCAAAAGGAATGATTTTTTTTTAGTTCATTATCAGTATTTCACCAAGTTCTTTCATGGTTGGGAGTGTAGTTTGGTGGTGGATTTAAGAAAGACAGTAAGATAGGAAACAGAAAGTGTGCAGGGGGTGGTAAATAAATGTGGAATCACAGTAATGGACAGTTAGTTTTAATGAACAACTTGTTATTGTGCTTGAAATAGGGTATGGACTTTATAGTTGTGGGAAAAGAGAAAAAGGTTACATCAAAGTTCTAGAAACTGTTGTTCTTTGCTTAAGAAATGGCTCTGTAAGATCATGTGTTTTTCTATTGTGACTTAAAGAAAACACTGTAAAGTTTGATTTTGAGAAAGTCATCTAGTGCATGTATTAGGAACAGAACATACAAAATTTTACTATTAGGCTTGCTGAGGAAAACAAGGAGCAAGAAAAAATGGGAAAATGAAGGTTATAACCAACTGACAGAAGCTATATAACAATAAAAGATACCAACTGAATGATTTCATGATAAATACTAGATAATAATATAAATAAAGGCTCCAACTGGAAATACTTTGCTTATAGGCCAATTACTAGATGTTAAAAAATTAAAGAAAGCATAATTCTCTTTAAAGAAATAATATAGGGGCTAGCAAGATAGCTCAGCAGACTAAACATCTGCTTAGGCAAATGCAGGGAGGGACCACATGCCACAACAGCCCTGCCCACTGGTGCACTGAGCCAGCCACAGAGACCCGACATAGTGGTGCATGCCTGTAATCCTAGCAGTGGAGAGGCTGAAAACAGGAGGATCACTATGAGTCTGAGTTGCATAGTGAGATTCTATACCAAATCAATCCATCAATCAATCACACACATGAAAGAAATACAAAGTACATGAAATATTGGCTGTGTTTTTAAAATTCATGATACATTTACATTAAGACAAAAGCCAAGCTATATGAGGTGTGTTAGAAAAAGTGTTTTTTTTTTTTTTGGAAAAAGTGTTTTAACTTTTAAAAATTTTATTATAAAAAAAGACAGATGGCCATTAATCCCCCTCATTTTAAACATACTTATCTCATAACTCTTGCCACTTTCTAAAGCAGTTCTGGAAGCCCTTTTTCGTGAGTCTTTAGTTATGCTCTTGTGGTTACCTCAATGTTCTAAAACAATTCAAGACATTTACTTTTCATGGTGATTTTGACTTTGGGAAAGGGCCAGAGGTTGAATGATGCCAGATCCAGTGAATGAGGTGGACGAAGGGGCATCGTAGTGTTTTTATGAGCCTGCCTGTCTGCTGCAGAGCACGTGGCAGAAGCATTCACTGTTTGATCAGATTTTGTAAAGGTGCAAACCAGGACTTCCAGAATTGCTTCAGAAAGTGACAAGAAAGATTGGGTAAACGTACTCAAATTGAGGGGGAGTACTGTACTCTTAGAGGGATTAATGGCAATGTGTCACTTATTGTAAAAAATTATTTTAAATATAAGCATTTACTATTTCAGATCCTCCTTTGTATTATTCATTTGTTTATTTATGTTTGTTTGTTTGCAGAACTGGGGATCAAACTCAGGACCTTGCACTTGCCAGGCAGGCACTTGTGCCCCTGAGCTATCTCCCCAGCCCCCTTCCTTGTATTTTTCTGTCTTTTTGAGATAGGGTCTCGCTATGTAGTTCAGGCTGGCCTTGAGCTCATTTTTTGTAGCCCAGGCTGGTTTTGAACTCACATCGATCCTCCTGCCTCAGCCTCCCAAGTGCTGGGATTACAGGCATGCACTACCATGCCCAGTCTCCCTATATTTTATAATATTTTGTATTACCATCTTTTTTGTGTGGGACTCGGGAATGAACTCAAGCTCTTGCACTTGTCAAGAAAGTGTTTATTCTACTGAGCTATTTCCCTGGCTCCCTGTATTACCATCTTTTTTTTTTTTTTGGTCATCGTCATTGTTTTTTTCTTTTCTTTTTTTGTGGTACCAGGGATGAAACTCTGAACCTTATACTTGCCAGGCAGGCACTTATGCTGCTGAGCTATATCCTGGGCCCTGTATTACTGTTTTAAGGACAGTGTTAATAAGATATTAATAATTTTCAAATACCTCATAAGAGAAAATCTGAAGTCTTTCAAGCTTTGAAGTTTTAAAAACTTTTAAACCTTGTCTGAAAATTAGAAATAATGCAATTTGCTTATAAAACACATTCATAAAATCTGCATCTATAGCTGGTACAGTTAGGGGTGGGTGGGAGGGTAGTTAGTGGGGCTTGAACTCAGGGCCTCATGCATTCAGGCAAGCACACCAAGCCCATCTTCAGCCTTTGTTTCTAATTTTACTTTGAAAAAATATATAATAAAATAAAAACAAAAAACTCCTCAAAAATTACTTTTGAAACCAGAACTTGCTAAATTGCCCGTCTGGCTTTGAACTTGCAATATTCCTGCCTCAGCGTCCTGAATAGCTGGGATTGCAGGCTACTACCATTCTTTTTTTTTGTGGGACCGGGGTTCAAACTCATGACCTTGTACTTGCCAGGCAGGCACTTGGGCCATGGAGCTATCTCCCCAGCCCCTACTACCATTCTTTATAAAAGATTTGTATTAGCAGAAAGTTTTGAAATGCAATAGATGATGCAGTTTCTGGTAATAATATAGTTATAACTTTTCTACAAAAATCCTTAAGGAGTGGGTCATGCCCACACACTGTGCTCTGTAGAACTATTGTGAGGACAATATGCAATGTGTCAACTTTTTTTTTTTTTTTCAATGTGTCAACTTTTAAAAAAAGGAAGGGGAAAAGAAAAAAAAAAGTAATGTTTATTGAATGTGTTGTTTAATTGTTTGATCAATCTTATATAGCTATATCTATTAATCTAAACTGATTTGATGATGAAAATATGTAATACAGCCATTGTTAAATTTAAACAATGAAAATATTAAATCATTAAAAAAATTTAAAAAATAAAACAGTGAAAATTAAAAAAAAAATCCTTAAGGAATTAGCATTCAGTAATATAAGGTAGTAATGAGCTCTGGAAAAGATTCCCTCCAAATTCAAAAGCTGTTTAACCTAATTCAAGTTCACTATCAGTTCAAATGGGCATGCTTCACTTATTTCTTACAGGTAATCTGTTAATTAATTAAATAGAATGTGCAAAAGACAGCAAAACAAAAAATAGCTACCCAATTATTTGTAAATATAGTTTGGTTATTCTTTCCTACTTGACATCGGGAAATAATGAAAAACACCACAGGAAAATGTTATTTTCACATTACATTTGTTACTGCTTTCAATTACATAAAGCTAAAATAAAATTCAAAATATAATTTACAGCAAGAAGATAAACTAATGTTTGATTATGGTCAAAATAATAGTTTGTTAAATGTTAGATTAAAATTAAAATAATGGGACCGCTGGGAGCTGAGCCTGC
>PVJA010025080.1:0-31061 GCA_004027025.1 Myocastor coypus
AAAAATTTTTAAAAAAAGAAAGTTAGTTTTAAAAAATAAAATATTTAAAAAAGAAAGAAAGAAAGAAAGAAGTGCAGGAGACAAAGCTGAACTACCAGCAGGTGTTTCTCATACAGAGAAGCAACACATTGTTCAATTCATTGCATTTTTCATAAATTTTTCCCCTTTTTTATAAATTTTAATCATAAAAGCCACACTACAGAAAATTTTGAAGACAAAAGACATTATAATCCCATGTTCTTTTTTTATTTTTATAAGATTATTTTGGGACCAGCCATGGTGGCATATGTCTGTAACCCCAGCACTTGGGAAGCTGAGGCAGGAGGATTGCTCATGAGTTTGAGGCCTGCCTAATCTGCATAGCAAGAACCTACCTAATAGGGAAAAAAAATAAATTAAATTAAGTGAAATTAAAAAATTAACTATATATATATAAAGAGCTAGGGGTACAGCTCAGTAGCTATTAGGTTTGATCAGCAGCAAACAGTGTCAATCACTGGAAATCTTGCTGTTGATTCACAGGATCAAAATGAGGAGCCAAGGAAATAGCTCAGTGCAAAAAAAAAAAAAGTCAGTGCAGTTCCTCAGGACACTAGGCTACACTTCCCAAGGGTAGAAAGAACCCATACATGGGGTAGATGTGAAGGCAGGCTTGTGGAGCTATAATGGACAGAAAAGAGAAAAAGTCTAAAGTTTCCTTTGTGTCAACACCAGGTCACTGGCCCATACAGTCCTCTCCATGCTGAACTGTCACATACCATGGCTCTATTTCCTATTGGAGCAAGCCAAGACGAAGAGCTAGTAGAGAGGCAGCCCCAATCACTGGGCCTAAAGACCAACTGGCTGACAGCTACACTCCCTCTGGGGACCACAGGACCAGGAACTTGAAATTAAGGCAGAGTTGGGGCTTCCAGTTGGGTTTAACTCCTACCAGGATGATAGAACTCACATCTGGGGCTGCACACACCTAGGTTTGTGTCTTGGTGCAGCCATAAGCAAGTGACTTCATTTCTCCAAGCCTCAGTTCTCCAGCTATAAAATGGGAATTATATTCCCTACCTCTTGCTGGTGGTTGGAGGCCTGAACAACAATCCATGTAAAGCAATTGCTAAATGGAGGCTGTTATCTGGTAGGATAGCTCAACGTTCTAAAACACCTGCTTAGGCAACTGCAGGGACTAGGGTTCGATCCCCTGCACCACATACCGTACCAGCCCCACCCCCAGGGCAGGCTGAGCCAACCACAAATAAATAAGGTTTTGGGCCAGGAAGATAGCTCAGGGGCACAAGTACCTGCCTGGCAAGCACAAGGTCTTGAGTTTGATCCCTGGTTCTGCCAATAGATAGATAGACAGACAGACAGACAGACAGACAGACAGACAGATAAAGTGGAACCTATACTAGACCCTTGTGAGACCCTGGCAGCAATGTCCTTTATTCAGTGAATGAACAAATAGTGAAGATTCCCACTGTGAACCTGTTTGTGAGCTCATAGGAAGAACTTATAGAAATCATTTTAACATTATGAAACAATACTTGAAAGGCTTAACAAAAAGTTTACCTATTTTCTAAGCCTGATTATCAGTTACTTCCTAAGAAATAAACTGACCTGGTTGAAAGAACAGAGTCTGTGCATTTTTTCTGGCCTTCTCATGAAACAAAATCTTGTTTAATTCAAGTGTTGGGCTCAGGGTTTGAAAGGTAAACAATACACAACACGTAATTTATAGGACTATTTTACAATATTCACCCAAAGAGTCAAGTGCAAAAGAATCTGAGAGATTTGTCCACACACTAGAGACCCAAAGAAGGGTCTGGCTCCCATGGCAATGTCCTGCATGCATTCAGTTGAAGCCCTGGAGCCCATGACAACACTTCATGCAAGTCTGTTTCACAGATTTTTTTTTTTTTTCCCCACAGATTTGAATTGGGAAGGCCAAACAGCCAATGATGGGAGTTAGAAAGTCTGTGTCAGCAGGGTGAAGGACATGCAGTAGCAGACTGAGGGATCTGCACTGGAGCCAGAAGCAATCCTCAAAGTAAAGATCAGAGCTCCCCTGAAAAGAATCTCAGCGACATGGAGGACCCACAGTATTCTGACCATGAAGACAGCCGAGTACATAAATGGGAAGCCAGAATGACGACAAGCTTCTCCAGGAGAACCAGCAGCACACCGTCTTCCCCTCCAATCCTGTTTTGATTTTTGTACTGGTGAATCAAACTCAGGACCTTGCACTTGTAAGGCAGGTACTTATGCCACTGAGCTATCTCTCTGGCCCCCTCCAGGCCTGCACTTATGCACTTGGCAACAATCCTCCGGTGGGCTTTACACACCCAGCACTTGCCCATTAGTTAATCCACCACCACAAGCCATATAGAATATTCTGATTAGTAATTCATGTTTAGTCTTCAGCCCTAGAAAAAGTTATATTAGAGGAATGCTAGCTGCAATGATGGACTTCAGAATCCCAGTGTTTCAATATAATAGAAACTTATGTCTCACTACCCACAATTTCAATATTCCTAGTTGATGGGCAGCTTTTCTCCAGGTGAGTACTTGGGAACACGGGCTCTTTCCTTGATGAGCATAGATACAGATACAAACACTTCTTTAAAATTGGGACAAGGGCTGGTCAAGTAGCTCAGTGGATTAAAGCACCTGCAAGCAGGCGCAGGGGCCAGGGGTTTGATCCCTGGGCCTGCCGTGCTGGTCCTGGGGCACTGAGACAGCAATTGAGACTGGGCATAGTAGCACACCCCTGTAATTCCAGCTCTTGAGACACTGTAAACAGGCAGATCACTATGAGTTGAATCTAGTAGTAAGACCCTAAACACCCTGTAAACCCTTAAAAAAAAGAAACTGGCCAGAGAGATAGCTTGGTGGTCTAAGCACCTGCCTAGCAAGCATGAGGACCCAGGTTTGATACCCAGGACTATATGCCCACCCCAAACCAGCCACCAAAAGTGGTATGGTAGCACACACCTACAACAGGAGGCTGCATAGTGAGACCCTGTACCAAACAAGTAAATTTTTTAAAAGATTTTTTAAAAAGCTGGTGTGTAACCAAGTTGGGATTATCTCAGAAAGCCAAGGTTGTTTCATCGTTAGGCAACTAATGAATTGATTGTTAATTTTAACAGATTAAAAGAGAAAAATCATGATATCTAGATAAGTAAATTTTTTAAAAGAAATCTAGAGCTGGGGGATAGCTCAGCAGCATCAGCCTGGCAAGCATAAGGTCCTAAGTTCGATCCTCAGTACCTAAAAAATATAAAGCAACTATTCACGATAAATATAATTATTAATATAAATCACTAGACATCTAGAATAGAGTCTCCTTCATCTCCAAGAATATCAATAGCAAAAATCCCATTTCATGGTGAAGTACTGAATGTTTTTCCTTTGAGAATAAAAAAAAATAGTGCCCACTGATAGTATTTTCATTCACCATGGTATAACATGAAAGAAAAAAAGTATAAGGATTGGAAAAATGAAATAAAACATTCATTATCCAAATATATTGCCGGCTTCATAAAAAACACAAAAATGTATAGAGAAATTATTAGTTTTAATAAGAGTTTATTACTGAATTTAAAAATCGATATACCAAAAATAAATAAATAAACTAAAAAATCAATATACAAAGTCACTGAAGTTCTATAATCAGCAAAAAACTTAAAAATAAGTTTTACAGCCAGGCGTGGTGGCTCACGCCTGTAATCCCAGCACTCGGGAGGCTGAGGCAGGAGGATTGGTACAAGTTCGAGACCAGCCTGGGCTACAAAAGTGAGCTCAAGGCCAGCCTCAACTGCATAGCGAGACCCTGTCTCAAAAAGACAAAATAATAATAATAATAATAATAATAATAATAATAATAATAATTTTTAGAGGTCTGGGGAGGTAGCTCAGGGGCACCTGCCTGACAAGTGCAAGGTCCCAAGTTTGATCCCTGGTTCCACAAAATAAATAAATAAATAAAATAAAAATAATTCTTAGAGGGACCAGAAAGATAGCTCTACAGTCTAAAGTGCACGTTTAGACAAGCGGGCAGGGACCAAAGTTCAAGCCCCAGCACCACATGCTGCACCAGTCACATCACCAGTGCATGCTAAGCTACCTAAAAAAAAAAAAAAAGAAATAATAATAATAATAATAATTTTTAGGGCAGGTGAGATAGCCAAGCAAAGTAAGTGCTTGTGCAGGGACCGGCCACAGAAACCAGACACAGCAGTGCACTCCTAAAATCCCAGCACTTGATGAGGCTGAAAACAGGAGGACCACTACAAGTCCAAGCTGCATAGTGAAACCCTATACCAAATACATTTTTAAAAATAAATCTAATTAATAAATTTTTAAAAATAATTTTTAAAAAGATAATCATGCCAAAACATAAACTGAAATAAATCTTTTGTAATTTTTAAAAATCATTTGTTTATTTATTTATTTGCACAGAATCCCACTACACAGCTCAGATTGTGTAGTGATCCTCCTATTGCAGCCTCCCCAGCACTGGGATTCCAGGACCGTGCAACTACACCTGGTTTCCGCGGCCAGCACAGTATGGCGCCCACACAACATGTGGTACTTGCCAGGCAGATACTTAGACCACCAAGCTAGCTCTTCAGCCCCAAAACTAAAATAAATTTAACAAAGTATCTAATAATTTCATGGAAAAAAATTATAAATTTCCTCCAAAAACATTTTGAAAATCGGTTTTATAGAGACCTTTTAATTTTTATACGCTTTTTTCTAAAATATCAAAAATTAACTTTCCAAAAATATATAAAAATTCACTTTTTGATTTTTGTTTTCTTTGCTCAAACATTATGGACCTCTCTGCAGAGCCTCCAGACACAATTATGACTGAATTTAGTCATATATAGGGTTTCATCAACTTCCAGAATATGAATTACATCCCTTTACACATTTTTTTTTTTCCTTTACACATTTTTTAAAGTTAAAATTTTATCCAAAGTTAATCCTGATGGGTTTTGACCTTGGAAGATACAAAAGATGGAAGTTTTGTTATACAGGTCTTGCTTTAACTTGCCCTTTATCACCCAGCAGAAAAGCTTAATTATGAACCATAAAATGCAGAGCTAGATTAGTATGATGCGCTGTAAGAGGCTTAAATCAACAGTCTCCAACACTGCCAGTTTCACCAGTAACCCAATGCAAATAAGGAACATTGGACTATGTATACAACTACTTCCTCTCAGTTCAAAGAGAGGAAATTTTCTTCCTTTTTTTTTTTTTATTTTCCTTACCAATATCGATCAAAAAATTTAACATGTCTACACCCTGTGCTCTGTATAACTATTATGAGGACAACAATATGCAATGTGTCCATTATTGTGAATGTACTACTAATGTGTTTTGAAGGGCCTGGAAGGATGGCTCAGTGGTCTAAAGCACCTGCTTAGGAAAGCCTGGGTGGCTGAAGGGACCACGGTTCAATCCCCTGCACCACATGCTGTGCCAGCCCTGCCCTGAGGGAAGGCTGAGCCGGCCATAAAAATAAATAAACAAAACAAACAAAAGTTCTGAAACAAGGAAAAAAAAAAAAAAGAAACTATCATACTGTTATTTCTTATTAAAAGTAATAAATAATAAAATAAATATATAAATAAAATGAAGTGCAAAAAATAAAGTTAAAATTTTATTTATTTACTTATTTACTTATTCATTCATACATTCATTTTGTGACCAACTCAACCTGCCCTGGGGGTGGGGCTGGTGCAGCATGTGGTACCAGGGATCAAACTGTGGTCCCTACACTTTGTCTAAGCTTGCATCTAAGCAGGCACTTTAGACTCCTAAGCTCTCTCTCCGGCCTATCCCTTACACATTTTTTAAACTTGTTCATCATGAGGGTACATTTGTCTGAGTAAGAGGATGGGATGTTATTTTATTTAATACCTGATTAGCTTAATTCTTTTTTTTTTTTTTTTTGTCTTTTTGAGACAGGGTCTCGCTATGCAGTTGAGGCTGGTCCTGCACTCACTTTTGTAGCCCAGGCTGGTCTCAAACTCGCACCGATCCTCCTGCCTCAGCCTCCCAAGTGCTGGGATTACAGGCGTGAGCCACCACGCCCGGCTGATTAGCTTAATTCTTAACTTTTACATATTTGGGCAGATGGTACCATGTTCCTTAGAAGCTAGGGGCTGCTTTGATACCAGGGGGAGGGACAGGGAGGCCACTTCTGACCCTGCAGACTCCCCAAGAGTAACCAGCATGGGAGAATCAGGGTGCCTTATGTGGAAACTGCAACTCAACCACATGAAACTGGCTCTAGGGAAGAAGGCACTAGGCTCTAAGGACAAACCTAGGCAAGGTACCAAAAGGAAAGATTAAACATTCAAGACCAGTGTTTGGTAGGAAGTTCTACAGAGGAGTGTAGAGACAGAGGGAGAAAGAAAAGCCATTGTTTCTTTCCTTCTACACATGAGTGACCTCTTAAAATCAATCAACAAACATTTCCAGTGAGCCAGTTATGGTGGTGTACACCTGTGTTCCCAGCACTTGGGAAGCCGAGACAAGTGGACTGCAGTAAGTTCAAGGCTGGCCTGGGCTACAAACTGGGACCCTATCTCAAAAAAACAAAACAGTGGCTGGCAAGATAGCTAAGCAGTCTAAAGCGCCTGCTTAGGCAAGCTTAGGCAACCGCAGGGACCATGGTTCAATCCCCGGCACCATATGCTGCGCCAGTCCCACCCCCAGGGCAGGCTGAGCCATTCATAATACAAATAAGTAAATAAATAAAGTTTTAAAAAATTTCCAGAGGGAGCCGGGCGTGGTGGCACATGCCTATAATCCCAGCACTCGGGAGGCTGAGGCAGGAGGATCGGTGCAAGTTTGAGACCAGCCTGGGCTACAAAAGTGAGCTCAAGGCCAGCCTTAACTGCATCATGAGACCCTGTCTCAAAAAAGACCAAAATAAATAAATAAAATAAATAAATAAATAAATAAAAATAAAAAATAAAAAATTTCCAGAGAACTAACCATGATCATCATCATCAATATATCTAAGATTTGTTGTTTATGTCATGTTCTAGACCCTGCTGGAGTGACTTTTACATATACCTACACATGATACACATTATATATGAATTAGGTAACATTATTTTTCCAGTTTTACAGATGAGAAAACTGAGACTTGATATTAAGTGGCTTGTGAGGGGTCAAATAATCCATGCATAACAAAGCAGGACCGGAATCTGGAAAGGCTCTCATGTACCAAGGCTCACACAGGGACTGTATGCCAGTGCTGACACAACAGTAGTGAATCAGTTCTACTTCTCCTTGAAAGGGCGCCAAGGGCTCACAGCAAGGTCAGGCAGGCACACAGGTATGTTGTGATAATACAATGTGGGAACAGCTTGACACTGAGAAAGGTCATC
Organism: Myocastor coypus; assembly: GCA_004027025.1. NCBI lineage: Eukaryota > Metazoa > Chordata > Mammalia > Rodentia > Myocastoridae > Myocastor > Myocastor coypus. The sequence continues at coordinate 7,401 of PVJA010025080.1, forward strand.
TGGGTGAAGCTGGGCATGACAAGATGTAGTCAAAGGATACTGAGGGACCAAGCAGACTCTAGAAAGGTTCAAATACAGAACAGGGATCATGTTCATGAATGCTAAACTGTAGAAGACTTCCAAAGCCTATGTACAGGGCTTGAAAATTATCCTGCAGTTAAGATTAAGGCAAGAGAGGTACCATAAAAACACAGCCTTAGATCTCCTTTGTCTCCTGTGTCTGGTGAATGGGATGGGTACAACTACTGCTGGGGGCACCAGTGGACCTGTGAGGAAGCCTCTAGCATGAAAAATCTGGCCTCAAGGTAGGCCAGGAATACTCAGGAAGGTAAGAAGTAGACTAACATGGTTGGCCTATCAGTCTCCAAGTTGCCAGTTCTTTCACTGTGATCCTCCTTGCAACCATCACTTCTTCACCATTGCCACAGCCAAAAAGACTCAAGATCATCTTGGGCCTAAATAAGTACAATTCACTTCCCTTCCCATCTCTAGCTTTGTACTTCCTGACTTGCTTCTCACACTCCCAGCAACCAGTTCTTACCTTGCCTCATCCCATCATCTCAAACACCTGAAAAGTTTTAATCTGACAACTGATATTTCTTTCTAGTACCAACCCTGGACTCCATCTCCCTAGAACTGTGCTCATCTTTTCAGACATTAGAGCTCAGGCCCCTCCAGGGGCACAAGAGCTTTCTTATTGCAAATGCAAAGGGAAGTTCAGGCAGAACCATGCTCGGATGGTGGGCACGAGGGCTGTCCCTTTTCACCTTCCCTGCTTTGTGTCTCCCTGTAGCCTCCCTTAGTTTTACATGCCCAGCCTTCTACTGCATGTAGCTTTTTCCACAGGAAGAGACTAGGAATGGCCAAGAGCTGTCAATTTAAATCATCCCAATGCACCACACTTCTTGAAAATGCAGCATCAAGATGTCAAATATACCAGCACTCAAATGTCGAATCCCATGAAGGTCAAGCACCCACTCATGAGTCAGTCGCCTTCACCAAGAAACAAGGGGACTCTATAGGCTGGGGAAAGCCATGATGCAGTAACTGGCCAGGAGAAGCCCCTAACACCAGAAGAGTAAAGTGATGTCGTGCAGGTAAAAACAGATGTTTTATTTTTCTGGTAATGTCTGCTCAATGCCCAGCACATAGGACCCTCCCTCAGGGTCCACACCCCAGCAAGTGAATCACATGGTACCTTCCTAAGCAGAGCCTAACACCTGTGCTTTCCCACCCTTCCATGAGCCATGGGTAATCTTTCCCAATCTTTAATCCAGTAGAGAAACACAGTAGCACTTCTTCCGAACAATGGCCATGTTTTTCTTCTATAATGATTCATGCAAACTTGCCTGTGAGGTTTTACAAAGAAAGACTTTGATGCTGTCAGTGAAGAACTCTAAAGCCTTCTAGAATAAAGTGGGACCTAAATTTGACAGGAAGAATTTGGTTTACAATAAAAAAGAGAAACACCTCTTGGCAACAAAGGTTAGGTTAACACTGGATTAGAGACCAAAATAAATCTACAGTTGCATCCTGGGAGATTTTTTAAATATGGTAAGCCACTGCTGGCAATGGAAAGTGAACTGAACACATCTGTATATTGTTGACGGGGATATAAACTAGTATAAGCTTTCCCAAGAGCAATTTGGCCTTTGATCCACAAATTTCATTTCCAAGAATCTTTCTAAATGAACAATCCCCTAAACTGAAATTTTACACAAAAGATGTTCACTATGGTATTACTGATAGTGGTGAAAATTCAGAGATAACATAAAAAATTATTAAATAAATTTCAGTAAGTCCTCTCCATGGGATATTCTCAGCAATTAAAACTACATCTAGTTCTTTTCATAGAAAAAAAATTTTTTAAAGTTTTGAAAGATCATCCAGCCTTAATTATAAGAAAAAACTGACTCTAAAACAAAGTCAGAGCCGGCTAGATGGTTCAGCAGTCTAAAGCACCTGCCTGCTTAGGAAAGTTTAGGCAACCACAGGGACCACAGTTCTATCCCTGGCACCACATGCTGTGCCAGCCCCACCCCCAGGACAGGCTGAGCTGGCGATAACACAAAGTTAAAAAAAAAAAAAAAAATTAAAGGGCCAGCGGTATAGCTCAGCAGACTAAGCCCTTGCTTAGGGAAGCGCAGGGGCCAAGGTTTGGTTCCTGGCCCAGCCTGCTGCACCGGCCCACTCTCGAATGGGCTGAGCCTGGGATGGAGTCCAGGTGTGGTGGCTTGCAGCTATAATCCCAGAACCTGGGAGGTAGGAAGCAGTAGGATCAGTATGAGTCAGTAGTAAGACCCTGTACAAAAAAAAGACCAAAAAAAAAAAAAAATTAAATTAAATTTAAAAGAACAAAATCAAGGGGCTGGGGAGATAGTTCTGTGGCACAAGTGCCTGCATGGCAAGTGCAAGGTCCTGAGTTTGATTCCCCGGTTCCACAAAAAAAAAAAAAAGTCAAGCATCATTCTTACCTTTCAGTTTGTCAAAGATCAAGTGTATCATTCATTCAAACTACACTGAGGATAAAAAAATTAAAAAATAAAAAAACTACGTTGAGGATATTTTAAGGAAATACTTTTGTATATGTTTGATTACATTTAAATCAGTACAATGTAGGGGTGGGGTTATGGCTCAATGGTAGAGTGTTCACTTAGCATGAACAAGGTCCTAGGTTCAATACCACCACTTCTGCTCTAAAACAAAGAAAAAAAAAAAAACAGCATAACTAACAGTGTCTATTAAAATAAAAAGTATACATTTTAAGATCCATCTACTGACCTAGCAAAATGTCACTCCTGGAAATGTATCCTACAGGTACTACTTGCACATGCTCATGAGAGAGGAGACTGCCACTTGCAACACCGTCTACAGAAACAAAAGCATCCAGTCAATTCTCTTCCACACAAGCCTGAATAATGCATTATGATACATCCATGCAATATGAACTATTAGCAGTTTTAAAAGGACCATGCTAAAACCATGAGTTGCTCTAGGATTTCCAAGGCATACTAAGTGAAACAGACAAAAAAAAAAGATATAAAGCAATGTAAGGGGCCAGGGAGATAGCTCCGTGGCACAAGTGCCTGCCTGGCAAGTGCAAGGTTGTGAGTTCGAACCCCAGTTGTCCAAAAAAAAAAAAAGCAATGTAGCAATGTACATGGTGTTCTACTATTTATGCAAAAACCTTATCTATGTTTTTATATGCACAGGGTATGTCTGAATTATACAAGGAAATGACAAAAGGAGCATAAGTTAGGTCAAGGGAGGGAGTCTTCGCATTGCACACCCTAAACTTTGAGAATTTTTTTAAATCATGATTGTTTCTTTTTCCAAAAGGTAAAGTCAATACAAATAATAAAATACATAGGTTATGAAAAGCTTACCTACATAACCTTTTAATTATTTAAATACCTTTATTTTAATATTAAGTTAAAAATGTTAAGATTGTATGGTACAGGGGCCCAGCAGGATGGCTCAGTGGTCTAAAGCACCTGCTTAGGAAAGCTTGGGCAGTTGCAGGGACCGCGGTTTGATCCCCAGCACCACATGCTGTGCCAGCCCTGCCCTAAGGGCAGGCTGAGCTGGCCATAAAAATAAATAAATAAACAAACAAAAGTTCTGAAACAAGAAAAAAAAATAAAATAAAAAATTCTTAAAAAAAAAAGATTGTATGGTACAGTACAATGGCAGTTCTATGAAAGGACAAAAAATATAGAAAACAAATTGGGAAAAAATGAACAAAAATAGTATGACTGCAAATGACTGCTTTTCCCATAATTTCCACCATGTGTTTGTTTTGAGAAAGGGTCTCACTGTGTAGTGCAGGCACCTTGAATCCATTTTTGTAGCTTAGACTCACAGCAATCCTCCTGCTTCAGCTTCCCAAGTGCTGGGATTATAGGCATGTATCACCATGCTCTATTCCAGTACACCTTTAACAAATGCATTCTACATTTTGTGTTTTGTTTTTTAGTACTGGGGGTTGAAACAAGGGCCTTTGCACTAAGCAGTATCTCCAGCTTCTTTTTTTTCTTGAGACAGGGTCTCCCTAAATTACTAAACTGCCCAGGCTGAGATTGAACTTTGGATCTTTCTGCCTCAACGTCCCAAGTAGCTGGGATTATAGGTATACACCACCACACCCGGCAAGGGTTTCTATTCTTGTAACAAAAAATTAATTTAAAAATTATGTTAAGAGGGGGTCTGGCAGGATGGCTCAGTGGTCTAAAGTGCCTGCTTAGGAAAGCTTGGGCAGCTGCAGGGATCTCGGTTTGATCCCCGGCACCACATGCTGCACCAGCCCTGCCCTCAGGGCAGGCTGAGCCGGCCATAAAAATAAACAAACAAACAAACAAACAAAAGTTCTGAAACAAGAAAAAAAATAAAATAAAAACATTCTAAAAAAATTATGTTAATAAACTGGGAATGTAGCAAGTATGTCTGGCATTCTTAATGCCCTAGTTCAATCACCTGCATCACTACAACACATAAATAAATAAGCTATAATATCTAAGTGCAGAAAAATCAGGGAAACAAGAAGTAAACCCACTGGGCCAGTGAGATGGCTCAGTAGTATAAAGCACCTGCTTAGGCAACCTCGATCCTGTGGTTCGATCACTGACACCATATGCTTTGCCAGCCCCACCCCCAAGGCAGGCTGAGCCAGCAATATAAATAAAAAGCAAACAAAATAAAAATAAATAAATAAAGTGCTTCATGGTCAATGTTTATTTTTATTTATTTAATGTGTGTGTGTGTGTGTGTGTGTGTGTGTGTGTGTGTGTGTCTTTTTGAGACAGGGTCTCACTATGCAGTTCAGGCTGGTCTTGAGCTCACTTTTGTAATCCAGGTTGGTCTCAAACTCACACTGATCCTCCTGCCTCAGCCTTCCAAGTGCTGGGATCACAGGCATGTGCCACTACTCCCAGTTTATGGTGAATGTTTATCAAAAAAAAAAAAAAAAAGTAAACACATTGCTTAAGGTCTTTTTTTAGTTTCAGCACTCTGCATTAATGAAGTTTGTCGTGGTTTCTTAACTCCTTTTTACTTTTCCTGCTTGACACTGCTGCTAATAAAGATGAGATATAGTTCATACATCAGCCCAAAGAAATCTGTCCATAATATCCAATGTCAATGAATACACAATGGGATGAGCATTACAGACATGACTGCATTGTGAATTGACACCACCTTTTGGAAAACAATTTGCCTGTATGAATCTGAACCACAAAAAGTGTGTACACTCTTTGACTCAGTGACTTGACTTCTGGAATCTTCGAGGGAAAAATGTGAACTACTAAAGGCTTTTATACAGAAAGTCTTAATTAAGAATGGCATGCAGCTACAAAAGCATGTAACAACATGAGAAAATGTTTATGATACAGCATTAAGAGAGGAAGAATATAAAACTGTATGTATGCTATAATTATGATCACTTAATAAATGCATGTGAAAACCCTAGAAGGAAGCTCACCAACAGATTGAAGGTGCTTTTATTCAGGTGGTGGGATCACGAGGCAGTTTTCTTCCCCTTTTCTCTTTTCCAAAATGTTCATAATATTTTTTAAAAACTGTGTTTACTACTATTTGAAAATATGTGGGGCCTGGCGAGATGGCTCAGTGGTCTAAAGCCCCTGCTTGGGAAAGCTTGGGTGGTTTCAGGGACTGCGGTTCGATCCCCGGCACCACATGCTGTGCCAGCCCTGCCCCTGGGGCTTGCTGAGCTGGCCATAAAAATGAGTGAATAAAAAAAGGTTCTGAAACAAGAATAAATAAATAAATAAATAAATAAAATTTTAAAAAAAGAAAATATGAAGTTTGGGCTGTTCCATGGGAAATGATTCTCCCCTACATCAGTTTCTACTTCTTTTTAGCAAAATAATGCCCCTGCATCTCATATCCTAGTCACTAATATTTATCAAGCAACAACTTTTGATCCTTTACATGTTTTAACTCAATGACACAAATGAAATAGTACTTATTACCATTTTGCAAATAGAGAACATACAGTCTCAGGCTAAATGATGCAGCTCAGAGGTGACAGCATTGACAGACAGCTGACTCCTTCCATAACGTCCTGCTAACTACCAAGAAGAATCCTTGATGTTCCCCATGTACTAGAGAGAATGCTGGCACTTTACACATAGTGTCTCATTTTATAGCCCAGTCAGCATAGACAGAGCCCAAATGAAGAAAGAGCAGCAAAGGGATGCCAAGTCAGTAGCACTGGATGCTAAAGTTGGTAAGAGGCAGAATTAGGATCACCAGCTGGGTCAGTCTGTGTTGGGAGTCACTGTGCTACTGTGGGTACCAGGAAAACAGAAATCCAAAAACTCTGAGTCTGGGCCACAGGGCATACCACCTTTGGTGCAGCCACCATCAAAACAAGAAGCTTCTAGCTAGAGTACAGATGACAGCAGGAGGCTCTGGGCTGTCCTGAACTGGGCAGGGCCTGACTATGGGCACCAGCACCTGAAGCCCCAGGCAGGATGAGCTGGCACTATGCACACTGAAATCCATGTGGCCTGGCCTAGGGCCAGCACAGATGTCATGTCCTCCTGCCAGCACTGACAGTACTGGTGCTAACCTGCCAAAAGCCCTCAAGAAAAGCTGTTAAAGCTCTACTTAGGATTTCTGGTTCTCAGGATTGCAGAAGGTAGGGCAGGGATGCGGGTAGGAGGCCATGCACACGTCTCCAACAGAGGAAAATTCCAACACCACCTCACTTGGCCTAAGAAAGTGATGCCTAACTTCTTTGACCCCCTTAGGGACATAGGGTCCTACTGGGACCCTGGACCCAGAGCCAATGCTGGAGCTCTGTGCCTGCATCCAGAGCCTGAACGAAAAATATAAGCAAGGGCTCAAACCTTTCGAGAAGTGGGAAATCCAGGTCAACCTGGTAAAATCAAACGATAGCTGCTCACAGGCCAAGTAAGGCCGGGGTATAGCCAAGGTTTTCCAAGATGTGGACACAGTAGAGGTGGCATCCAGACCAGCAGGAGAGAGCTCTGAAGAGACAGAGAGTGAGGAACTCTCACACATCAGTGGCAGAAGAGCCAATGAACCATTAGAGGTACACACATACTCTGCGATCCAGTAATTCTCTTCTTAGTCTACCTAGAGAAACTTGTCCACCACATGGCCTCAGCCCAAACATGAGAATGGATTAAAAAGATAAGCCATATTGATTGATCAGCTGATTGGTTGATTGATTTTGGTGGGACCAGGGTTCAAACTCACAACCTTGCACTTGCCAGGCAGGCACTTGTGCCACAGAGCTATCTCCTGGCCCCAATAAGCCATATTTCTACAATAGAATAGTATATAGCAGCGAAAATGAAATGAATAAGCTATAGTTACATGAATGGATCTCAAAAGTACATGGATCTATTTCATGGATCTCATTGCATGAATGAAAAAAAAAAAATCACAGGATAATACATACAGTGTGATTTCATTTTATAGAAGTCCAAACAACTCTCCAGACTGAACAACATATTGACATATGGGACATATGCCTATGTGTGAAACTATAAAGCAAAGCAAGAGAGTGACACACAATTCATCAGCCAGCAATTTTCTCAGTAAATAAGAATAGATTTAATTTCCAGGATATAAACACTGGGGCCCAAGCCACTGTGTTTAGTAATTGCCTGTTATAGTAGTTTTAGGCCCTAGCACTGCATGTCCTGTATTTATTCTAATTTTACTAAACCAAAGCAGTTTACACAGTCCCTTTTTTTTTTTTTTTTTTTTGCCTTTTTGAGACAGGGTCTCATTATGCAGCTCAGGCTGGCCTTGAGCTCACTTCTGTAGTGAAGTCTGGTCTTGAACTCGCACTGATCCTCCTGCCTCAGCCTCCCAAGTGCTGGGATTACAGGCGTGAGCCACCACGCCCAGCTTACACAGTCTCTTAAAAAAAAAAAAAAAAAAGCAAAGGTTTGTGGAAGAGATGGGGGATGGGAGACGTGAAAGTCTGGTATCTGGGAGAGCACACAGGGGTTTCTAGTACTGAAAACACTCTTTGCTAAGCTGAGTGCCAGGTACATGGTTTTTCTTGTTTTATTTTTCATTTTCACTTTAGGGGACTTCTGAGGGTTGTCTCATTTTGGTGTGGAGCCTTTTGGGGAGAGTACTGTAGACTGAAGCTACACAACACTGAATTACAATCCCACCCCTTTTCATTTTATTCTGATAGCCCCAAATTGCGGAGTCCTCCTACTTCAACCTCCCAAGTAGCTAGCGTTATGGGTATGTATCTCCGTGCTCAGCAGCAAATATTTACTTTTGTAAGTCTAAAAGTGATTCTTTGAAATCTTAAAGACAATGGAACAAAAGTCAACACACTTGACAGAAGAGAACATGAATGCTACCAAATGTGAAAATATTCCAGGGTCATGTGCACTTTTAATGCTAGGTCCTGCTAAACTTTAGTCAAATTAACCAGACCTGGTGCTGGCAAGTAGCTATGATTTTCTGACAAAATTAGCAAGTTGAAATTAAAACTTGCCAAGGTTTTGATATATGTCATTAAGATACTAATGAAAACACTTCTAAACACTGATATGTATATCCATGTTCTCAAAGTTTCTCTGATTTTTGTTTAGTTGGTGTTCACTTTGGTTTGGTTTTTGGTGATTGACATATTTACAGTCTCCAAACATGTGGTTATCTCTGTGTATTGCTATAATCAGTGAATTTTACACTGTCTCATCAACCCACAATATTCTCAGTAAATCAAAATAAATTTAATTTGCTGAACATAAACACTGAGGCCCAAGCCAGTTTTAGATCCTAGCACTGTATGTGCTATATTTTATTCTGATTTTACTAAACTAAAGTTGAACACAGGGGCTGGGGAGATAGCTCAGGAGAATTAAAAAAAAAAACTTGCCCGGCAAGCACAAGGTCCTGAGTTCAATCCCCAGTACCACAAAAAATAAATAAATAAACAAACAAATAAATAAATAAATAAGTAAATAAGTAAATAAATAAATAAAAAGTTGAACACAGTCTTTAAAAAAACAAAAGCCAGGGGCCCGGCTCAGTGGTCTAAAGCGCCTGCTTAGGAAAGCTTAGGCAGCTGCAGGGACTGCGGTTCGATCCCCAGCACCACATGCTGCACCAGCCCTGCCCTCAGGGCAGGCTGAGCCCACCATAAAAATAAATAAACAAACAAACAAAAGTTCTGAAACAAGAAAAAAAAATTTAAAAAAAAATTAAAAACCCTTAAAAAAAGAAAAGAAAAAAATCAAAGGTATGTGGAGGAAAAGGGGTTGGGGTGGGGGATAAACTCAATCCCACTAGGCCTTTTTGGCTGCCACCTAGACAGGCAACTGAAACTCCCTTGGATCCAGTGTTCTCACCTTTGTAATGAGCACTGACCTCACTATGAGTGCCCAGCACCTAGCTCTTATTTGGCCTGTAGCAGTGATGGCAAACCTTTCAGAGACCAAGTACCCAAACTGCAACCCAAAACCCACCTACTATCACAAAATGCCAATACTGCAATTAAATCTGAATATTGAGGTTTTAGTTTAGAAAAAAACAACTGTTATCTGATGCTGAGCTGCTGGGGCGACTTAGTTTGCGTGCCAACAAAGCAGCTCTGCATGTTCACTGAGGCATGTGTGCCATGGGTTCACCACTTCTGATACATCAGTAAATATACATTTGGTTTGAAAAACAAAATCCAATAGTGGAATACTCTACAGGAAGACCTGAGGGGCATTCCTCAGAACTGTCAAGGTCAACAAAAACAAGGAAACTCAAAAAGGACAAATAATAAATAATTCCACTTACATAAGGTGTATATCTGGGTATGGCAGTACATGCCCATGACCCCAGCACTGAGGGGACTAAGGCAGGAGGACTGCCATGAGTTCAAGGCCAGAATGAACTACATAATGAGATTCTGTCTTCAGATAGATAGATTAGATAGATAGATAGATAGATAGAATAGTCACAGATAGATAGATAGAAGGTACAGTCAAATTCATAAAGTCAGAAGGTAGAGTGGTGGGGCAGCACACTTATCTAATAAGTAGGAGGCCCTGGGTTCAGTCTTCAATACCAAAAAATTAAAAAGCTAAAAAAAAGAAAGTAGAGTGGTGACACCAGAGACAGGGTGGGGGAGAGGAAGAGCTAATGTTGAATAGCAACAGCTCCTATCTGGAATGATGAAAATGTTCTGCAGATGCATGGTGGTACCGGATGCACAGCAAAAATTATTGACCTGTACAAATGGTTAAAATGGTAGCTTTAATGTATTCTTTATCACAATTTAAGATAAATCAAAGCCAGGTGTGGTGGCGCACACTTGTACTCCCGGTACTTGGGAGGCTGAGGCAGGAGGATCATTGTGATCATTGCAGCCTGGGCTGCAAAAGTGAGCTCAAGGCCAGCCTGAACTGCATAATGAGACCTTGTCTCAAAAAGACAAAAAAAAAAAAAAAAAAAAAAAAAAAAAAAAAAAAAAAAAAAAAAAAAAAAAAAAAAAAAAAAAAAAAAGATACATCAAATAGAACAACCAAGAAAAGTCTGAGACACTATCACAGCCACCCAGAGGAGCCTGAAGGGACATCCTGCCCAAATGTAATAGAACACTCTGCATGAGATCCAGGGGTGGAAAAATAGATAAAATTTTTAAAAATATAAATAAACTAAACTTAGTATACTTGATGTATCATAATACATCAACAATGTTGCATTATCCTAGTTCACTATAACAATGCATCACACATATGTAAGATGTTAACAATAGGAGGGGGCTGGGGAGATAGCTCCGAGGCACAAGTGCCTGCTGGGCAAGTGCAAGGTCGTGAGTTCAAACCCTGGTCCCACAAAAAAAAAAAAAAAAAACAATAGGGAAAACTGGGTATAAAGTATGTGGAAACTGTTATGTAAAACATATATAACATAAAATGTACCATTTAACTATATTTAATGAAGCACAGACGAAAGGGAGGAAGGAGGCAGATGACGTGGGTCCACACTCTTGAGCAAGGCCTCAGCTTCTAATATCAGGATCCCTTTCTGGAGGCCCAAGGAAGCATGCACCCTGTCCAGTGGCAGACCATCGGCACGATCTCCTGTCCCTTCCTTGACCCTTGCATGCGTGAAACATCAGTCTCTCCCCCATCTTTGAGAAATTCACTCTTGTTTGTTTGTTTGAAAGTATTAGGTATTGAGGGGCCAGACATGGTGGCGCATGCCTGTAATCCCAGCACTTGGGAGGCTGAGGCAGGAGGATCAGTATGAGTTTTTGAGACCAGCCTAGGCTACAATAATTGAGGTCAAGGCCAGCCTGAACTGCATAAGACCCTGTCTCAAAAAGACAAAAAAAAAAGTATTAGTTATTGAACATGGAGCCTTTATACTGGGTTACATTCCCAGCCCTTTTTTATTTTTGATTTGAGACAGGATCTCACGAAATCACTAAATTGTCCATGCTGGGTGGGCTTGAACTTGTGACCTGCCTGCTTCAGCCTCCCAGAGTCCAGAGATCACATACTTCTTATTTTATATTCCTTACATTCTCCATTTGATATCTCTTCTGAATCAGAGTAATGGCCCAGTATACCACAGAGAATACTAATCTGAGTCTGGACTCACAGAATCTGTGAAACTACCCACACCACCCCCTTTTTACTAAGCAGAGACCCAAAGTGCATAGGGGACTTGTCTAAGACTACAGCTGACTGCAGGCAAGCTGAGATTGGGATCCAGGGTCCTGGCCCTGGTCATCTCTTCTGACTTCCTTAAGTGGACCATCACTGGGCTCCCTCCCACCTCCAGCTATAGAGCACCCTGTGCCCTCCGAACTACATACTGCTGAAATCATTAAAAATGTTGGGTGAAATGTTTCCAGTCTTTCCAGTCTTTTACTGGCACTAACTGAGCCAACACAGGGGTTAAGAATAGTCATAGGCCATAAAAAGGGGGGAAAGAGGAACTCACTCAGTGAGGACATGAAAGCTGGCTTTCTCCCTAAGGCAACGTGCCAATGCCAAGTGATCCAGACCTTCAAAGTCTAAAGCCTCAGAGTCAGGGAGATAGCTCAGTGGAATAAGCACTTGCCTGGCAAGCTCAGGGTCCTGAGTTCAATTCCCAGTACCAAGAAAAGAAAAAGTCTAAAGCCTCAGAGTGCATAGATGTGGAGGCAAACCCCTGCCACCCAATGGAGAATCTATCAGGAGAACCTACATATAAAATTGGGCCATCGTCAGTGGTAAAAAAGAATGCATCCTCTATAGAATGATTTGTGAGGACAATATGCAATATGTCAACTTTCAAAGAAAAAAAGGGGGAAAAGACAAAAAAAAAAGTAATGTGGATTTAGAAAGGTTAATGTTTAGTTGTTTGATCAATCTTATATACCTATATGTATTAATCTAAACTGATCCTATGATGAAAATATGTAATATAACCATTGTTAAATTTAAACAATAAAAGAATTGAAAAAAAAATAAATAAAAAAAAATAAAAAAGAATGCATCCTCAGAGCCAGGAAGATAGCTCAGTAGAATATAAGCGCTTGCCTGGAAAACACAAGGTCCTCAGTTCAATCTCTGGTACCGCAAAAAAAAAAAAAAATGTTCCCAGGCTAGGGATCAATCAGTCTTCTCCCACGTGAGAAACAACTGATGGCCCTGACTGAGCTCAGTAATAAAGCCTCATTTTAAATTCTAAAAAAAATGCATCCCTGCCAAAAGGAAAATGGACCATGTCAATTAAGAAAAACTTCCTTGCCCTTACATAAAAGAGAAGCCAACTCTTATGCTTACATTCATCAATACCAGGCAAAAACCCTCATGCCAGCTAAGCATGGCTTTAAGGAACAAGAAAGTGAACTATAAGAATATCTGAGTGAGAGCTGGGGAGATAGCTCCGAGGCACAAGTGCCTGCTGGGCAAGTGCAAGGTCGTGAGTTTGAACCCCAGTCCCACAAAAAAAAAAAAAAAAAAAAAGAATATCTGAGTGAAGAAATTTCCAAGCAGGCAGCCCAATAGACACCCCAGGGCCCTCAGGGTCTTACCTGATTTATTCCAGGAACGGGAGATGACCTCAGGGTATGGTATGAAGTAACCGTAGAAGGCCCAATGTGCCACTGTAAAAACCTAAAGTTCTTCCTCTCAAATGTGGAGTCAATGGAAGGGTCTGAGCAGGGGAATAAAATGCCCTAGTGTCTGTGCTAAAAATGTGTGAACTAGAAACAGGAAGCCCAAAAAAGAAACTGTTCCTGTAATCCAAGTGAAAAATGATGGTAGTTCTAGCTAGGATGGTAGAGAACAGATGATACCATATTTTGCATGTGCTAGCGGATACAGCCAAGTAGGTTTTTAACAGTAAATATATATAAAGTACGAAAGAAAGGGAGACCGCAACAACTCCGGCCTGAGCAAGTAGAAGTAAAGAGTTGCCACTGAATGAGATAGCAACCAGTCTTGGAAAAGGGCCTAAGTTTTGCAACTGCTAAGTTTGGAACATCTATTAAATATTCAAGGTAGACAAATAATTGAATTTTTACTTTAAAAAAATATATTTGGGCCAGCCAAATAGTTCAGCAGATTAAAGCACCTGCAAGCAGACACAGGAGCCAGAAGTTCAATCTCTGGGCCTGCTGTGCCAGTCTTATCCCTGGGACATGCTGAGAGGGCAATTGAGACTGGGCATGGTGGCACATGCCTGTAATCTCAGCTCTTGGGAAGCTGTAAACAGGCAAATCACTAGCAGTCTGATCTAGTAGTGAGACCCTTAACACTCTATAGACCCTTTCCTAAAATAAAATAAAATAAAATAAAATAAAATAAAATAAATTTAAGGGCCAGCCAGATAGCTCAGTGAATAAAATGCCTGCTTAGGCAGGCACAGCGACTGGGGTTCAAACCCCAGTGTCCTGTGCCAGCCCCCAGTGCCTGCTGAGACAGTGACCGAGACTGGGCATAGTGGTTGGCACCTGTTATCCCAGGGTGAAAACAGGAAGATCACTATGAGTCTGATTTATTGAGACCCTGTAGGCCTTACACTGAATACATTTTTTAAAATTATTTTAGCAAGAATAATTGATAAGCAGTAATATTCAATTCTTGGCCTAATCTTGCATAACTCTATTAATCTTAGCAACAGATTTGATGATAAAAATAGACAACAGAACAACCACTGTTAATTAACTATTGTTTTGAAAATGTGTAACGTGGCGCCCGGCAGGATGGCTCAGTGGTCTAAAGCACCTGCTTAAGAAAGCTTAGGCGGCTGCAGGGACTGTGGTTCGATCCCCGGCGCCACATGCTGCACCAGCCCTGCCCTCAGGGCAGGCTGAGCCAGCCATAAAAATAAATAAACCAACAAAAGCTCTGAAACAAGAAAAATAAAATTAAAATTAAATAAAAATTTTTTAAAAAGAAAATGTGTAACGTATTGTATGTATGTTACCCTGTTTCATTGTTTCTGCTATTTGTTTTTGCTTTTGTCTTTACTCTTCAAAATAAAATTAAATTTTTTTAAAAAATATTCAAGGGGAAGACTGGATGTGGTGGCATGCACCTGTAATCCCAGCTCTTGGGAGGCTGTAAACAGGCAGATCACTATGAGTCCAATCTAGTAGTGAGACCCTGAACACTCCGTAGACCCTTCCCTAAAATGCAAAAAAATTCAAGGGGAAAGATCAAGTCTGCAGCTAAGTATATGGAACTGAGGAGAGACCCACAGGCTGCAAATACAAACTTGGGAGTTAGCAACACAGGCATGGTGATAGACTAGCCAGGAAGCTAGATGAGATCAGCACAAGAGTGGAGAGACAGAGTCAAGTACTGAGCTGAGACACACCCAACAGGATGAAGTCATAGAGGTGAGGTGGGATGGGTGGTGGCTGAGTAGGAGCAGCCAGTGGGGTTGAAAGAAGGCTAGGACAGGGGGTACCCTGGGAGCCTTGCTGAGCAAGGGTTCCACAGGGGCATGTGCAAGTCTATCGAAGGCTGCAGGATGACGAGGGAGCCAGGCCAGTGCTGGCCCTTGCTCAGAGGAATCCTGGAGGAATGGATGAGGTAAGAGCTTGCCTTGAGTTAATATTTATTTATTTATTTTTTCTTGTTTCAGAACCTTTGTTTGTTTATTCACTCATTCTTATGGCCGGCTCAGCCCACCCCGAGAGCAGGGCTGGCACAGCATGTGGTGCCGGGGATCGAACCGCGGTCCCTGAAGTTGCCCATGCTTCCCTAAGCAGGCGCTTTAGACCACTGAGCCATCCCACCAGGCCCTTGCCTTGAGTTAAAGTCAGACAAATTAACACCCACCAGAAAAGCTAAGATCCAAAAAAGACTGTTAGCAAAAGGTATAGTTAAGTGTTGGCAAAGAGGCATAACATACAAAACTTTGCACATGCCTGTGGGAGTGGAAATTGGCACAGTTTGGGGAATACCCACTAAAGGTGACCTGGGTACCATCTTGGTACTAACCTGGCAATTCAATCTCCAGATGCATATCTGAAAACAATTCAAGGCCGGATGTGGTGGTGAACACCTATAATCCCAGCACTTGGGAGGCTAAGGCAAGAGGATCAGTGTGAGCTCAAGAGAGACCAGCCTGGGCTACAAAAGTGAGCTCAAGGCCAGCTTGAACTGCATAGTGAGATCCTGTCTCAAAAAGACTAATAATAATAAATAATAAGAAGAAGAAGAACAATTCAAACATATTTACCATGGATGCATGAACAAGAACATTCATAACAGAATTAGTATGGGAACACAACTCCATGTCTGATCTATAGTCCACTAGCAACTAGCAACTCATCGGGTGCTGGATGTGGTAGCACACACCTGTAATTCCAGCAGGAAGCTGAGGCAGGAGAACTTTAAGACTAGCCAGAGCTACATAGTAAGTTCAAGGCCAGCCCGAATTACACAGTGAGACCATCTCCAAAAATAAATAAATAAATAAATAAAGAGAGAGAGAGAGAAAAGAAGAATCAGATAAATAGCACCACACAATGACATCTTATTCAGCAATGAAAATGAGGTCTCATATTATAGGATGATAGACAAAAGCGAATACAAAGCATGTGACTCACTGACAATCTAGAAACAGATAAAATTGGTGTTCAAAGAAAAATTCATAAATTAACATACACAGCACCACTAGTCCCAACAAAGGCAGTTCATAAGTGGATACAAGGATTAACGAAATGTGGTATAGCATACAGTTGGATATTCAGCCACAATAAAATACATTGTACAACATGGGTAAACTTTAAAGCAGAGTGAAAGAAACCAAAAGCAAAAGGCCATGTATTATATGGTCCCATTTATATAAAGTATCCAGATTAGAGAAGTCCCTAGAGATAAAAAGCAGACTAGTGGTTGCCAGGGCTTGAGGGGAGCCAGGCCTAGAGTGGCTGCTAATGAGTACTGGCTTTCCTCTTGAAGCAATGAAAATGTTCTGAAAGTAGGAGTGGTGATGGCCATGCAACACTGAGTGTACTACCTGTCACTGCAGCTGCACTGTATAGTTTAAAGTGCTGAAATGGTCAATTTTCTGTTATGTGTATTTTATAAAACAAAGCTGGGCATAGTAGTACACTCCCGTAATTCCAGCACTCTGGGAGAATGAGGCAGAAGGATCATAAATTCACAAATTTGAGCACAGCCTGAACAATTCAGTGAGATCTTTTTAAAAATATATATATGTGCAAAGGTCCTGGGTTTCTTTCCCAGTATTGCACACCAAAAAGCTTAGGGGGTAAGTCACATGGGGAGAGCTCGTTCTGTAAAGATTCGCTAAGCTAGAAAAGGCAAGGGGGCCTTTTGGCCGGAACTGCCATCTTCCAGTAATTTGTCAAAATGACTAACACAAAGGGCAAGAGGAGGGGAACCCGTTATATGTTCTCCAGGCCCTTTAGAAAACATGAAGTGGTTCCTTTGGCCACATACATGCGAATCTACAAAAAGGGTGACATTGCAGACATCAAGGGAATGGGTATTGTGCAAAAAGGAATGCCTCACAAATGTTACCATGGCAAAAACAGGAAGAGTCTACAATGTTACCCAGCACGCTACTGGCATTGTTGTAAACAAGCAAGTTAAGGGCAAGATACTTGCCAAGAGGATTAATGTACGTATTGAGCATATTAAACATTCAAAAAGTCATGATAAGCCGGGCGTGGTGGCTCACGCCTGTAATCCCAGCACTTGGGAGGCTGAGGCAGGAGGATTGGTGCGAGTTCGAGACCAGCCTGGGCTACAAAAGTGAGCTCAGGACCAGCCTCAACTGCATAGCGAGACCCTGTCTCAAAAAGACAAAAAAAACCAAAAAAAGTCATGATAGCTTCCTGAAACGTGTCAAGGAAAACGATCAGAAAAAGAAAGAAGCCAAAGAGAAAGGTACTTGGGTTCAACTGAAGCACTAGCCTGCCCCTCCCAGAGAAGCGCACTTTGTGAGGACCAACGGGAAGGAACCTGAGTTGTTGGAACCTAGTCCCTATGAATTCATGGCATAAACTGGGATGTGGTTCTGCCATTCACCACCTAATTGACAGCTTAAGTGTTCTAGGTCCTGTATAAAAATAAAATTGCCCTGTGTTGTAAGGGTGATTTTCTTAGTTGAAGAGGTATGTGGTGCCTTCTTACCTCAAACATATCTCAGCAGATTTTCACTGTAGTGAGTAATTGTGTCTGGTCTTTATTCTTCAGTGTTTTCTTGATGAAAAGTATTGCTGAGGTATTGTGCAGGTATATACCCAGATATTTATAAAATATTTATATTGGCTTAAAGATCTTGTAAATCACCATTGGGAAAAGATGCATCCAAATAAATGTAAGTCACTTAAGAAACAAATGTAAGTTAATTTCAGTTAAATAAATAGTTTAAAGCACCTATAAAAAAAGAGAGAGAAAGAAAGAAAGAAAGGTAGGAAGGAAGGAAAGGCAAGGGGCACAGACAATTCTTCCAAGTTGTGCCTTAGGGATTTTATTGAGACAGAGGGAAAAGTAGTATTAAAGGAAATGTGTTTTTGTTTTTTGTTTTTTTTTTTTTTTGTCTTTTTGAGACAGGGTCTCGTTATGCAGTTGAGGCTGGTCCTGAGCTCACTTTTGTAGCCCAGGCTGGTCTCGAACTCGCACCGATCCTCCTGCCTCAGCCTCCCGAGTGCTGGGATTATAGGCGTGAGCCACCACGCCCGGCAGGAAATGTGTTTTAAGATGGAGAAATAGTAATATTTCTATTCACCTGAGAAAAATCTAATAAAGAGAGGGGAAAATGAGAAATATAAATGATGAGAATCACTTAAACAGTTTTAAGCAAGAGAAAAATGAGGCTATGCCTGACGGTGGAGATCTAGACAGTCATCCACAGTAGGGAGCAGAAAGCTGAGTCAATGGCACCCAGCCTAGTGAGCAGGTAGAGCAGTAATTAGCCTCCAAAAGTTCATTTCTGGTTTATTACCAGGTTTATGACCCCCCAATATACCAACGAGCTATCCTACACTCAGGGAGGAAAGGGATTTGCTCCTGGCCACACAGCTGTTACCAGAGGCAGAACTGAGTATCCCTGGTTCCCTGTGCACTGCACCAAGCTGCCCAAGTTTCTCTCTCCCCCCTGAAAAATAGCACTGTCTACTGTTTTCCCTTCAAGGACTTCTCCAAATCTTAGAATCACCTCTTCAAGCTTCGGAAGAGTGTGGGATGAGCAACCCTATCTGCCTTGTGTATGCTTTGGAGCATATGGAAAAGAGTCTTAATTATACTCCTTCCTCAGTTTCTATCTTCCCAGGCAGTGGAGCCTGCCCTCATGGTAAAAGCCCTTTATCATTCCAGTGTCTGGCCTGGTTCCAGTTCTATTACGTCTTTCTTGGAATTCAGAGGCCACAACAAAAGAAACCACACTGGCCTCCATGTCGAAAAGTCTTTTCCAAGGACAAGGGCCCATTTATATTCAAACCCATGGTCAGAAAAGCTGTGGCTTGCGCAAGGTCACACAGTGTCAATAGCAAAGTCCACCAAGAACTTCAGCTGGCATTCTCTCTCTCTACCACATCTAAGGGCCTCCATGAGGGACTCCAGAGGAGCCCTGTGTGTCAGGGAACATTCAGCAGCTAGTGATGGTGATGGAGCAAATGGGGGAGTATATCAGACTGGCTTAAAGCCAGAAGAATCTACTGAATTACATCACTGACAGTCCACAAGCAGATAGTCTTCTGGACTGGCAGAGGGTCAGTACTGTCCTCATGGTCCCAATTTTGTTTTGCCTTGCCATCCACAGGGGCTATAGTGGGTTGATGATATAGCCCTCCCTTAAACTATGATTCCCCCTAACCTCTGCAACCTGTTGGATGTGACCTTGAATGAGAAAAAGGAAAAAATCTTTACAAATGTAAAGATCTTGAGAGGATACCATCGTGGATTACTGTAGTGGGCCCTAAATCCAGTCACAAGTATACTTTAAGAGGGGTTGGGAAGATAGCTCAGTAGAATAAGTGCTTGCATGGCAAGCACAGGGTCCTGAGTTCAATCCCCGTACCACAAAAAATAAATAAATAACAAGTATACTTTAAGAGAAGACAAAACAGATACAGAGAAGAAAGTCATATGAACACAAGGCAGGGACAAGGATGAGTAGCTGCAAGCCAGGAGATGCAGGGCGACACCAGAACCAAACTTTGCTCACCTCTGGAGAGAACACTGCCCTGCCTTTGGCCTATAGAACTGAAAAGGAATAAACTTCTATTGTCCAAAGCTACTAATACCCTAGTAGTTTGTCTTGGTAAGCCAAGGAAAACGCAATTCTGAGGGTTACCTTCAGCCTGTACCTTACTCCCCTGAGAGGTGGGGTTAGCCTTCCTCAAAGCCCACAGGCTTTCTGGGAAAGGTATGATTACCAGAGAAAGAAGAGTTATAAATATGGTAACCCTGAGTAACTGCTCTGAGAGAAATGAGACACAGGAACATAGAGGATACCCAGGAGACACAGCCTTCACATGGCAAGAAGCAGGGCCTGAGACCTCCGACCCTGGGAACACAGTTGCATGTCCAGGACTTGGCGTACCTACTCTTGAAACAGTGGCTTAGGAATAACAAAGACCACTTTTTTTTTTTTTTTTTGAAGCAAGGTCTCACTATGTAGTGCTAGGTAGCCTCAAAGTCACGGCAACCCTCCTGTCTCAGCCTCCCTAATGCTGAGATTATAGGCATGTGCCACCACGCCCAGCTAGATCATTCACTTTTAAGAGACTATTTCATCCACCTGGTTGCCCAAGTTAGGACCTTGGGGGTTGTCCCACACATGCTCCTCTCCCTTGCCTTCTCCTCTCTCTGTCTCTGTAGATGTTACCCTTGTTTACGACACCACCTTTTCTGGTCTGGCTTCCCTACCTTCAGCCTCCCTCTGCCATGCTCCACCAGGAACCACAAGCCTCCAAAAAATGAAAATATGCCCATATCACAGTCCTACTTAAAAAAAAAAAAAAAAAAACCTCCAGCTGTTGGCATAGCTTCCAACATTTCCTGTTTACCTGGCTTCATCCCTCATCATCCACCTCATTATTTCCCTTCTTACACCGGGTCTTTGCATACACAGCTCCCTTAGCCTGGACGACACCAACACTTGCCCTTACTGACCAAACCTACAAGGACTCAAAGGAGGCCAGTTCCTTTGAAGAGGCTTTTAATCTCCCTCCCTACTTATGGGCTCTCCATACACATCCCCAGTTTGTTCTTCTCAAAGTCCTTAGGTCATTTTTTTTTTTAAATTTTATTTATTTACACATTTTGGTACAGGGTCTCACTACACAGCTCAGACTTGTAGCGATCTTCCTCTTTCAGCCTCCCAGGGGCTGGGATTATAGGTGGGCGCCACCACACCCAGTTTTGGTAGCTGGCTTGGCACAGGACCAGCATGGCATGTAATACCAGGTACTGAACCTGGGTCTTTGTGCTTCTCAGACAGGCCTTTAGACCATAGAGCTATCTCCTCAGTCCTCTTCTTCTAAAGTCATAAGGGTCAATTTGTGTACCATTACCTCCTTCCTGCTTCTGTGTATGTGCTCCTGCAAGTCAGGAACAAGACACTCCTCCTCTTCATCCTGAGGACATAGTATGCAGCAGCTGTTCAGAAATCTAGATAGACAGATAGATAGATAGACAGATAGATAGATAGATAGATAGATAGACTAAATTATATCCTAATTAATAAGTATAATAATGTACTAGCTAATAAAGATCAAACCTAGGGCCTAGTGGAATGGCTCAGTGGTCTAAAGCGCCTGCTTGGGAAAGCTTGGGCGGCTTGAGGGACCACGGTTCAATCCCCGGCACCACATGCTACACCAGCCCTGCCCTCGGGGTAGGCTGAGTGGGCCATAAAAATGAGTAAATAAACAAACAAAGGTTCTGTAACAAGAATAAATAAATAAATAAATAAAGATCAAACCTACACTAGATTTCCTTTGCTTTGTCTGAAACAAAATTCATCCTAGACTTTTGCTGCATCTAAATGTTCCCCACTTCAGTAAAGTGCACAAACCCCAAAATACAGAAGACTTCATGTTCTTTCTCTGAGACCTTTGTCCAGCTATTTTATTTTTCCAAGCCTCACTTTCTCCTATGAAGAGGGACTTTTAAATCCTACTTCCTAAGAACAATCTTCCACAGAATCCATCAAAAGAATAGGTTGTACCTTTCTTTGCCATATATTCACACTCTCACATTAGCAAGTGAATGGTAAGCAGCTAACACTGATGATCCTAAGCCTAGACTAACAGTAACCCTGAGAAAATGTACCTATAAAATCTGGAATAAAGCCTGAGAACTCACAGATAAGTCTGTCAACCAGCATGAAGTCCGCTAACAGGAAAGTAACCCTGGGCCAAGCTGGCCAGCTCCAGTTCCTGAAGCTTCTTCCTGTGGGTCACAGTGCAGATTGTAAAGTGAATGGATCTTTACTGCCACCTGCTGGAAGAGTTGAATAAAGCCACAAGCTGCAGCCAGAAGAAATTTAGGGGCTGCCAAACACATGGCTCTAGCTTATATGTGCCACGTTTGTTCAACAGCTAAAGAAAAGTTATCACAGGAGATTGCTTTTGAAATAAAAAACACACTACTGGAAAAAATAGAAAGAAAACCTTGCAATGATCAGAAATAGAAATGTGCCTCCTGAGGTAATTTCTCAAAGGATCAGAATAGCCTGTAAGGTGGAAGGATTTACCTTTTTTAGAAACCACAGATGTATTTTACCTGCCCGCCAGGCTACCACTAAGTACAATCCTGGAGTTCACACCCTGTACCCTGAACCCCAAATGACTGGTCCTTCTGCCCATACAAAGGCAGAATCTAGCTCAGTCTGAGAACTCCAAAGAAACTTCTAGAAGCAGAGAGGCCATTCTTTCCAAAGGCCTTGGCTTTGCAACCAGACTTACTAAGTCAACAGAGTGGGAGCCAGCCCTGCCTCTTGCCTTCCTGTTACTCTTTCCAACAACCCCTCCTTCCATCCTGGTAGTTCTCCTTGGTCTGCCACTCACACACATGTGAGTCCACACAAGTGCACACATATACAGAATCATCCAGATCAATCATTCTCATTTGGGCAAGGAAATCTGCTCAGGGAAATCTGAAAGAATCCAGATGGGTTGCAGCCAGGGTTATTTTTTCCTCTTTCTCCATATCCTAACCATCCCATAAAAAGCTGGGCTTAAGAATGCAAACTCAAAAAAAAAAAAAGCAAAGTCCAGAAACTACGGGTGTTGCAGTGCTGAGATATTTACTTAGCCAATGAGTTGGCTTTGTCCCCAGGGAGGGAGGCTCAGCTTTCCCTGGGCTGCAGCAATGGGCTGAGTCTAGCCAATTGCTTCTGAAATCAGAGGGTCTCTCCTGACCCAGGCACGCTGGTGTCTCCGAGGAAAACTGGGGAAAGTTCTACCCTCTGTAGCCTCGTGATGGGGGGGGTCTCGTGATGACCAGACCACTGGAAAGAAGGCTCTAAGCCAAGGTAGAGACACATTCCCCAGAATTTCCTTTTTTTGTGTGTGTGTGTGTTTTTGAGACAGGGTCTCACTATGCAGCTCAGGCTGGCCTTGAGCTCACTTTTGTAGCCCAGGCTGGTCTCGAGCTCGCAGTGATCCTCCTGCCTCAGCCTCCCAAGTGCTAGGATTACAGGCGTGCGCCACCACGCCCAGCTATTCTTTTTTTTTTTTTTTTTTCCCCCAGAATTTCCTGAAGTGCAAAGCCAAAGAGTAGACACAAACGGGAACCTCAAAAATACACATATACCTGTACAAATTGTAAACAGCTAAGCCTTGTCCCCTACCCAGTGGGAGATACATGCTTAACAGGAGTAAGGCCCTGGGTTTCACCCCAGCACCTCTCCCTTCTCCTACCCCTCTCCCCATCACAAATAGCACAATTCTTTTTATTCTATCCTATCATAAAAATTTCAAGTTATTCCCTAAGATTAAAAAAAAAAAATAGAAATAGGACTGGGCATGGTGGCACACGCCTATAATCCCAGCACTTGGGAGGCTGAGGCAGGAGGATCAGTGTGAGTTTGAGACCAGCCTGGGCTACAAAACTGAGTTCAAGGCCACCCTGAACTGCACAGCAAGACTCTGTCTCAAAAAAGATAACAACACACACACACACACACACACACACACACACACACACACACACACACACA
>PVJA010025081.1:0-31126 GCA_004027025.1 Myocastor coypus
CAATATGCAATATGTCAACTTTCAAAGAAAAAAAGGGGGAAAAGAAAAAAAAAAGTAATGTGGATTTAGAAAGGTTAATGTTTAGTTGTTTGATCAATCTTATATACCTATATGTATTAATCTAAACTGATCCGATGATGAAAATATGTAATATAACCATTGTTAAATTTAAACAATGAAAGAATTGAAAAAAAAATCACAAATGTAACATCTCTGCTCATACGTCTAGCAGCCGGCATAGCAGAGCAGCTTTGTGCGGATGTCCTGCAACCCTACATTCTGGGGTCACCATGCCAGCTGCCCTAGCAGAAGGGACGCTGAGAGCATTCCTAGAAGCCCAGGCAGTGCTCCATGCCGTAAAGTAGGGTAAGCGTTCTGTGGCTGAGCCCAGGAGTTTGGTTTTGTTGGCAGAGAACGGCTGAATAAAGCCGAAACCTAAACAAAGTGAGGACTGGTCATCTCTCCTTTACTGTTTTGTGGGGCAAGAATGGGGAGGCAGAAGAATTGAAAATAATGGCCAGTTAATTGCAGGTCACTTCAGGTTGCTTCTTTCTCACGAGGATGAGAGCAGAGACAGCTTCGCGGATGTGCTGACTGAAACTGTCCTCCTTGGGTCTTTGGCTGGCGTCCTCTAGTCTTGATTTCTCAAAGTCAGAGGAAACAGTTTAATCTTGATGACAGGGGACTTTAGTGTGAATCTCTAAAGGCTTGCTTTGTTGTGGCCTGGTGAAGAAGCTTAGTCCAGAGCAGACTAAGTAACCCTTAGTCCTCCCTGTAATCCTTATTTAACAGTTGGCGCGGCCCTCACAGGGGCAGCTGATTTGTTTCAAGTCAGAAAATATTTATATTCTATTCCCAAATATTTATAAGATTCTTACACCTTCACTGATTCACACCTTGAACACTGCAATGGCTTCTTCATGATTTGAGCTCAGGGTGTGTCTGTTCCTTTGGACGGGCCACTTCTTGAATGATTTTTGTGGGGGACCACCTAGCCAGCTCTCTTGAAGTAAGAGCACCTGGCCTATGGTTCTTTATGCCCTCAGTTGGATTTAAGCAGTGCCAATGGGTCCAGATGAGGTGCTGATGTGTAGTGCTTAGGGCAATGAGCAGGGCAGTGATGTACCAACTGCGGCTGCCAAGCAGTGCGTGCACCAGGGCAAGAGGCCTGCGCTGCCCACTGAGATGTGTGATGTGCAGACTGTGCTGTCTCTCTCTCTCTCTCTCTCCCTTTTTCCTCCCCTCTCCCCTCCCCTACTTCTCTCCCTCCCTTCCTCTCCCCTCCTGTCTCCCTCTTCTCTATCTCTTCCCTCTCTCCCCTATCTCTTCCCTCTCTCTCTTTCTCTCTGTCTCTGTCTCTCTCTGTCTCTGTCTCTGTCTCTGTCTCTCTGTCTCTCTCTCTCTCTCTCTCTCTCTCCACTTTGCAGAGGTGATTTCAGGCCTCCTACCCAGCCCAGCTCACAGCCCACATGTACTCCCTGCCTTTTCCAAGTCCTTCATCCCTTAACCACAGCCCTCTTCATGAATTAATAAAACCCGGGTTCGGCCCTGGGTCAAGGCCTTTGTTCTGCTTAGCCATTGTTCTGACTGGACTTAGGCCCTTGGCTCTCCACACTACAGGCATGGCTTAGTGTCTTTATTCTTCCCATTGGCCACCCTGGAAGTGCTAGGCTGGAATTCCTTAACCTTTCCCTGGAATTACAAATGTGGACTCCTCTGGACCACAGTGTGGGCTTCTTTGATTTTAACATTCCTTAGTTAAATTCAGTTTTGAGATCAGAATAATTTCTACTTATTCTGTCACTCATCTCCCTTATACTGGTTAGTATTCCACTGAATGTAACCTTAATAAAATAAGATGCCTTTTGTGCATCCAGATTGTCTTCAGCTGTATTATAAATGCTTCCTCTTTCTAATTCTCAAGTAAAAACATGCTCACATTTTATCAAGCTTCCCCTTCCCATCTAAAATGGAAAAAAGAAATTATCATAAACGTTGGCTGTGGCAGCATGCCGATGGCCCTGCGCTGCTCGTAAGGCAGCTGATGGTGAGGCGCACTTTCCCCAGGCCAACCTTTGGATCTGCGTCTGCGTCTGCGTCTGCGTCTGCGTCTGCGTCTGCGTCTGCGTCTGCGTCTGCGTCTGCGTCTGCCCTCTGCCGGCCCCAGCTGCTTTCGCCTCCGCTGCTCATGGCTGGGTGGCCAGGCTTACCATTACTAGGGTACAGTGAGGCACTGCATCCTCACTCCTTCATGCTGCATGAGGGGACACTGGGTGCCACCGCCGCGTTCCTAGCAGCCACCCCCACGTCAGGACAGCTTGTGACTCACACACAAGCATATTCCATTAAACCCAAAGTAATATTCTCAATTCAGCTCTTCTCTAACTGAATCCCAAGTTCCCCGCAGCCACCCCCAAAGGCTGGAACTCACTGCTGCTGAGGAGCGCGCTCTTGTGGACCTTTGCATGGGCGAGCTTGAGCATGGCACTGGGCCCCCTCAGGAAACAAACTCACGTGCATACTTTTGGTGCAGTTAGCCCAGGCCAACACGAGAAGTTCCGCAGTGAGGGGCCCAAAACTTTGTCATTAGTAAATCTGCTCTTAACACAGATTTATTCATTCTTTCTGTTGGCTGTTAATTTCTTGAGATTCTGCTATGTGCCATGCAGGGAGAGATATCAGGGGGAGAACTGTGTGAGTGAGAAACGCCGGCTCTTTTCTTTTCTCTGTCCCCTGCTTTCCTGTGCTGCTCCCTTTTTGTGGAAGATGTCAGGTCTGCTCCTCAGCACAAGGAATTTGTTTGTTTGTTTGTTTGTTTGTTTGTGGAACCAGGGATTGAACTCAGGTCCTTGTGCTTGCCAGGCAAGTGCTTATTCTACTGAGCTATCTCCCCAGCCCCAGCACACAGAACTGTACTATATATATGCAGATGTTGTTGGGGTGCAGGGGCAACTCAAAATGTTGCTGAGAAAGCAAATGGCTCCAAAGACGGCAGCAATTTCTGAGTCTTTGCTTTTAGTGAAAAGGAGACCTAACTAGGTAGGCAGGTGATGGACCATTGTTCATGTACCATCGAGTGATTTTTACATAGAATTCAGAAGCTCAAAGAACTGCTTCAGTATATCCTTCATTTACCATCATTTATTGATATGAGCAAACTTGAATATTTATATATACAGAAGCAAAATTAGTAAATAATTACAGCTGAGTGCTTTCTCATTTCAATAGTAAGTAGTTCTTGTCAGTAACATAGAATTGCAATTAAAAGTCACACTGACAGGAATTTGTTGGTAGGTTTGACATAGGCAAAAAGATCATTGCATGTCCTTTGGATTATATTTTGTCAAAGTATGTCTGGGTTTCATTTTCTCTGAGCTGTTTTAGAATTCTGCATTGAAGATGTTCTACGTAATACAATAATCCATGATCAAAGAAATGAGGAATTGGGTCCAGTGGAGATGCAATTCCCCACTATCCTTGTGCATATTGATGGGTTTTATTTATTGGAGCTCCTTGCAACATTCAGGACTGGTCGGAACTGGTACGTTCTTGCTTCTGGAGATGATGGGCTGAAGGGAGAGGCTACCCGGGAGTGTGGTAACAGAGGGTGTAACATCCTAAGCGCTGCTTTCTCTTTGTCTCTCTCACTCTTTGTCTCTTCCTTCCCCTTGTTAATTTTTTCGAACAAGTAGTAATTAACCTCTTCTTGGCTTGCTCACTGATTATTTAAGTAAAATCTCTCATGTGTTCATTTTATGAGACCCACATTAATAAATAAATAAATGTGCAAAACATATGTAAACAGGAAACAAACTTGATCTTGAATTTGGAATTTGGAGGGAGTTTATTTTTGTCTAGCAAATAACCAAGTTGGGTGTTCTACACTGTTCTAAGATCCACAGTATATAGCATTATTTGTTCCTCCAAATTTTAAAGAATACCCTGAATTAACAGTCCCAAACAAATCGTGAGGGCTATATGGGTGAACACAAGGCTCTGCAGGACGAGACACCTGCGAGGTGGCGCGGTGATGTGGCGGTGCGTGGGGACGCCCGGCCCTCGCGAGGGGGCTGGCTCAGCCTGTCAGCGACCCAAGCCACTACCTGACTCGCTCCTGCGCAAGCCTAGGGTCTGAAGTAAGGGCTCCAGGGTTTGCTCCCTGAGAACTTATTTTGCACCGTAACGTTCAGAGTCGGATCTGCTGACTTTACTGCTTCGCTTGCTGCTTTTGCATTTGTGCCCTTGCCCCTCTGAATGAGATGCGTTCTTCGGTAGCCTGTTCCCTTCTTGCTGCCGACCCTAACCACCTAGAAAAAAAGACCACAACCTCACAGTTTTCAGAAAGCAGACTCAGTGGAGTCCTGGAATTTGTCCGGAGCCAATCCGCAGCATCAGCAAAGGAAGCAGATTGCCCCCCACCCCCCCATCGCTGCCACATCAGCTCTGCAGGCAGGCAGAGGAAGTAAAACCCAAGCAGGCTGCTGCCGGGGGGCCTGTCCCCCCATGACTGACAGCGGGAGGGGCCTCTCTGCTCTGTGGCATCTTTGATAGGCATCTCTTTCCACTGGATGCGACTGGCGCTGAGATGGGCAAGACAGAAACACCTGGCGCCTGGCATCAGGTCCCTTTCTGAGCATGGAGGCCTTTTATGTGGAATGGAGTGAGAAGACGTGGTGGGCTTGGCAGGAACACATGCACCTGAAAGGAGGTGAGGAGACGCCAGGCAGAGGCCAGGAAGAGGAGAAGGTCCCTGAGAGGCAGCACAGGCAAATTGCCCTGGGCCCAGGGCACATCGCGCCCCAGATCCCTGGAGAGCTCTCAGGATGGCGCCTTCGGTGGTAAGAGACCGAGCGTCCCTGAACACCGGCGTCGGCCTTCTGGCTGTTCTTCATTCACCTCACAGAGCTGTCCTCCGCGTGCCTTCTTCAAGCCCGGATCTTGTCGCCTTCCTTCTGCCATGTCCTGGAGACCCCCAGGCGTTAACTGCAATGGCTAGGTAGGCACCAGGTCCAGGTTCAGCGTGCTGATTGTCACCTGGTTGGCTGAAACCTCTGTTGGCGCTTTCTTTCTTAACTCTCTCGTGCCAGTGGAAAACAAGTCCCCTGCCAAACCCCACCAGTGAGAGCGTGCTAATGAACCTCCAGCATTCTCACCATCCTAGGTGGCAGCCTGTTAGCTGGAGCTAGTTTGTGAGCTTTGATTTGCAGCCAGCTTTCACACACACACACACACACACACACACACACACGCAGAGCAACAGTTCCACATTGCTACTACCCTCCTCATTAAGAACCCCCTTTTCCACCAACCCTCTACAGGTCTTTGCCCTTCTAGGAAAGGCGAGGGTCTGATACACATTCCCAGCCTTCTGGTAGTAGGAAAGCAGATTTCAATCTTCAGCACAAAGCAATGATTTATGTGAAGCGTACAGAGCAAGAAGCTGCCACCTGGGATGCCTCGGGGCATGGCGGAGAGGGCGTCTGCGCCCCACCTGGGCAGCGCTGTGTAGCCAGCTCTCCAGGAGTGAAGCGTAGGTCTGTAATATTTGCCCATTGCTGGGGGGCACACACCCCCTTCATGGCTGATCTCAAGCTACCGACACGAGCCGCTCTCGGGTAGGCCCTGGGGTCTATCACAGCTCCCTCTCTGGGTCTATGAGGCACTAGCTTGAAAGTACAAATCCACCAAGCACAAGAGTAGCCACTTGTAAAGTAATTGGCAATAGTTTAGGGATGA
Organism: Myocastor coypus; assembly: GCA_004027025.1. Taxonomy (NCBI): domain Eukaryota; kingdom Metazoa; phylum Chordata; class Mammalia; order Rodentia; family Myocastoridae; genus Myocastor; species Myocastor coypus. The sequence continues at coordinate 5,737 of PVJA010025081.1, forward strand.
AGTGGAGAAGTGCCGAAAGCTAATTTCATGTTGAGATGTGCTAAACAATTGTCTTTGGCAAAGCAAAAGGATGACCTGGTGGGACCTGGCTCACGCCACCAGGATCAGCCTTGTGCTGGGCAGCATTCACCACATCTCCCGAGCACCATGCTTGGGACACGTTCCAGTTGGAAGGGCCTGACTTGGGCTGTTTAAAGAAATTCCTTGCCCACTTCTAATAGTTTCTGTCCCAAGATTCTTTCTGTAACACCAATGTGGTTTGATGAAATTTTAAGATTTGGATCCTGGATATTCTATTTTAGTGGTTTTTGACTCTATTAGAAGTCAGACCTCTCTTTTCCCAGTTTTATGGAAGTATGGCAGAAGTATATATCTTAAGACTGCAATTTTATCTGGTTTGAGTATGTCCATCTTTGAGTATGTACACCACCATCATCTTTTGAAAATACTCTGTAACATACACACGAGAAAGTAGTAGGTAGTATAACCCACCACAAGTACATTCTAAAATCGATGTAATGATCAATTAATACTCAGGTGCTTGTGTCAGGAGACACGGTGAACCCAGACTGGTGGATTTCTATGGAGAGTTAGGAGCGATATACCTCGCGCTAAGACAAGCACACAGGAGCAGCACATGGGGGTCCAAGAGGCGCAGCTTTGCTATCTTCCACATGACTTTGCAAAAGCAACACATACACATTGTTACTGTTCTGGCAATAAAAGAGAGAAGTCCCTAGTTTACAAGATAGCTGTAGGTTAGGCCTTGCGAGGATGCTTGTGATTAAGGGATCTCCTCTTAGCTGTAGGGGCTCTAGTCCAAGACCCCCAGCATGGCCTGTAACTGAGGATGGTGCCCGTGCCTTGACATACTCTTCTGTGCATTTGTACCTGTGAGAAGGTGTGATTTACATATCAGGCTCACAAAGAGATCAACAGCAATGCTGTGTAATAAAATAGGAAAACTGAAACGTTGTACTGTAGTAAAAGTTACTTAAAACTTAGGAATTTTTATTTCTAGAGTTTTCCATTTAGTACCACTTTCCAAGTGCTGTTGATGGGTAACTGGAGCCATGGAAAATGAAACCTTGGATAGGGCTCCTCCTGTACATAGAATGGAGTCAAAGTCTAGACACATGTAATGTTATAATAATTGTATAATTTCTTCATGATATTCTAGAATCTTGTTGAATGGGAAGAGATTTTTTTGGAACGGGCCTATGAATGGTAAAATATTTCCCTCTCAATTGTTGAGACAATATGAAAACATCCTTACTGTTCCTGGTGACACTGAACTAATATGATTTAGCACACATTTTGTAGAAACAGGCCTTTTATTTTGGGTATATTAGTTAAGTTGGCTTTAGTCACAAGAAACCATAAATCTCCACTTGAACTGACAGCTGCTTTGTTGCAACCGTGTCCCTAACCGTATCCGTAACCCTGTGTCTCAGTTTTGTTGTAACTCAGACAAGAAATCCTGAAGCTCAAAGCTAAAGGAGGAAAGGCTTACTTAGCACACAGTTTGTAGAGGTTTCAGATCACAGTTTGCTGGCTCCAAGGCCGGATGGCATGGTAGAGGGGCATGGCCAAGGAGAAAGGGCGCATGGCAGGTGGAAACCGCAGGCAGCAAAGCAGTGAGGGAGCCGCAGCGGGCCGCGGCAGGAGCCTCCTTCTGTCGCTTCCTCATGTCCACCTGTGGGCTGACTAGCAATCACCCACTCTACATCCCAGCCTCACACACTCCAGACCCAGCCGCCTCTGAAAAGCTCTGCCTGTGGCTGCATGAGGCTTTGGGAGTCATCTAGGTACAAGCTGTAACTTCCTAACTCTGACAGCACCCAGGGACCTATGTCCCCTGTCCATCCTGCCACCCGCTGGTCAGCGGCAGATTGGCACAATCTAGTACCTGTTGGGTACAGATAACCCTGAGGAGATTGAGGTTTTGAAGGTCTCCCTTCCAAGGGCTGCTGCCATCCAGCAACCATGCTCAGGGGAGATGGGGTGATCTCTGTGAGTTACAAAGAGTCAGTATCTTCTTGGGTATCTCAGCCTCTTAGAGCTGCTGTAGCAAAACATAATAAAGTAGGGTACCTAAGTACGACAGAAGCTGGAAGCTCAAAACCCAAGATCAAGTTGCAGCAGATTCTGTGTCTAACATGGCCTTGTGCGCTTCAATTACAGTCATCTTCTCCCTGTGTCCTCATGTCTGAAGGGATGAGGGATCCTTCCGGGGTGTCTATATAGAAGACACTATTGCCATTCATGAGGCTTCATGCTTATGGCCCGCCCACCTCCCAAGGGCTCGACTCCCCAGTACCATTATGCCAGGATCACTGTCCACATGTGAACATTAGGGGGACAGAAAGCAAGTGGACTGTAGGAGTGGGACTGTAGCAAGCGACTCCAGTAGGCTCCCCTGGAGGTGGAGGGGATGCCTAATGGATGAGTATTATGTAAGGAAGGAGAGAGGCATGTGGAATGCGCCTTAGATCAGCAACAGTGTCCAGTTGGTTGTTATTGGGGTTATCTGGGTGGTGGTGCGGCTGGGCAGAAGCAGGTGAGAGTGGGAGAAGAGAGTGCCAGCCTGAGGCCTTTGCTTACCTGTATGCTTCCTTTGGTGGCATCGAGAGCGTTTTGGGCTCACCAGTTTCCCATGACCATTCTATATTAAAAGCTTGATAATATTTTGAAAAATCAAGTGAAAGGTAGCTCTGTCTCCGTCCTGCCTGGCCACCTACCATTTGTGGTACCCATGGGTCCACAGCCTCATTGTCAGGGTCCACACAGGCTGTGTCCACCCCACCCCTAACCCTGCCTCCTGCCCCTATATCAGCACCACCTCAATCCCTAGTGAGAAGGGGATACTAGGTACTAGTACTAGGGGGTACTAGGTGGAAACTGTTACAGTAAGGAGCTGGTGTTGCACCTCTGCTGGCAGTTTGTCTGGATAAGCGTGCCTGATAGTGAAGACGAGGCCACAGCCCAGAGGGCTGGAGTATGGCCAAGATCTGGGGGGCCTGGCTGATGTAAAGAATCTGATGCTGTGGTTGGATGAGAACATCAGCGAGGCTCAAAGGGGACATGTGACAAACCCTGAGCGAATTTCCATGCAGGGACCGGAAAGGCCCAGGATGATCGGGGTAATAACCAATGAGCGTTCACGGGTGCCTTGAAGAAGATGCCTCAATTTTCTCTGAACCACCTGCTGTGTGGTGTGGCATGCGCACCGCGCAGCTTCCTTTATCTTGAGCCAAGTTCTCCTGCATGACCACCAGTTTGTGTGAGTGCAGTTAATGAAGCCAAGGACAAGGGGCCAGGTTCACAGGGACAGGACAGAGACTGGAAACAGCGACAGGAAGCAAGCTGTGAGTGAGACGGAGAGGCCAGCAGGTTAGGAAATTGGAAATAGAGGTGATGGTGAGAAAGCTGCGTCCAAGGGCTCTCCAGAAATCCAGGGTAGAGCCAGAGCCTTCCCACAGGATATGGAGAAGAGGCTTTGCCATTGTGTTCGAATGCTTGAGGCCCTGGTGGCCCCACCTGACTGATACAGTTCATTCTCTACCCACAACCTTTCTGGTTAACAGTTGACAGAAGATAAAGAAACTAGGATCTAGATACACCAAAGTTGAGTATCACCGTAGTTGCAGAGCAGAATGCAATGGCTTTTAGATGTGATCTTCCCTGCCCAGGTTTAACTGTGAATATATCCCGTGCCTAAAATTTCCAGAGCTGCAAACTGCACCAGGAAGCGGTCATACAGAGGCTTGTGGGGTTTCCCACAGTAGACCTATTCCCTATAGGTCTCTAATCTTCTCAGGCATTTCCCCTACTATCTTGCTATAAACAGTCTGTTCTTTATCACCTATGGCTGGTACGGTGACCTGGCCTGAGGAGCCTGAAATCTTATCTAGGGGAATGGACATGTGGGCTGAGACTCAAAGCAGGAGCTGGTGTAGGCCAGGAAGAGAAGGGGGAGTGTGGACGTGGGTGAACGAGTAGGACACGCACCGAAAATCCCCCTACCTCTGCCTATTGTCTCCACCTCTGCAGCCGGCAGCCCAGATTGGAGATGCGCTCTCAAGCAGAAGCACCTGGAAAATGAGTGGCTGTCAGGTCTTTATGCTCTACCTGCTTTTCACCACCCATTTGATTATGGTGTGTGTGCGCATGCACCCCCCCCCCCACGCCTCATTCTTTCCTCAGCCTCCTGGAGCAGGAAACTCATGTATGCGTATCTCTTATCTCACTTCTTGTTTCACAAAGAATGAAGCTGTGATAGGGAAGTGAACAGAGGGTGCCTTTATTTGATTATAAAACAAAAGCTTTGAAAGAGACACAGCACAACAGTGGTAAAGGATAATGGAGCCTAATTAGCAACTTTCTGACTTTACAAAGGAACGATCATTCTGTTTTAATTTCATGCATGTTATTTAACAAATGGCATGCGATATTCAACACATTACTGTTAAATATGCTTTTTCTTGGGTGATTTTGTTCAACTCTCGGCTAATGCAAGTGTTCTAGGCATATGTGGGTTAGGCTGGGCTAAGCTCTGACGCTTGGTAGTTTAGGTGGGTTGCGTCCATTTGGACACTCTGTTTTCAACTTTGCGTGGATTTTGCAGCATTGTAGTGATCACTTTTCCCACTGTTGAGACAACGTACCTGATACCTGCAACTTCAAGGAGGAAAAGTTTATCTGGCTTGTAGTTTCAGGGGTTCAGTCCATGTCCAGCTGGCTCCTTTGTGGGAGGCCATGGTGGAGGAAAACTGCTCAGATCCTGTGATGTGGGAGGCAGAGAACAGTGGAAGCCCAAAAACAGGGGCCAGAACCAGACCCAGTCCCCCAGGCTGCATCCCCATCGCCCTCCTTCTCCATCCTTACCTCGATTCAAGGCCCGTTCTATCAAGGAGATTAAGGCCTTACCAGTGCAGTCAGCTTTCCAGGAATCCCTTAACCCAGTGAAGGTGACAGTCCAGATCAACTGGCACAAGGCTGTAAGCCCACCAGAAATTGGGGAGCGTCTGTCTATGCTATGGAGTCCCACCACTTACGCTTTGAGTCCAGCTCTGTCAAGGGCAGGCTACGCAAGCCGTGTGGACTGCTGGTGCCTCCTGATTTCCATTCCCTGTGCTGCACTTGATAATAGGTAGCTGTCTCACAGTCATCGGGTTGGACTGGGAATTCAGGCAAAGAACTTTAAACAGTGCTTGGCACATAGCATGTGCTCGGCATTGGTACTTGGCACTGTCTTCTCCAGGGGAGCTAGAACATCAGAACAACTCTTTGAACTTCTTCATCATGGAGGACTGAGGGGCATTAAGGAGTTGGCTCTGGGTTTAAGAAAAAAAAAATCTCTGCCTTCTATCTCCCTGTCCTTGTACACTGAGGGTAAATGTTGGCTGATTTCTCAAGATTTAGAACAGTGTTGCTGGGAAGTCCCAGGATAGCCCAGTCCTAGGTCTGGGTGAAGAGGTTGGGGTTGGGGTTGGAATCCTCGAGACTCAGGTTCCTCACCTCTCCAGTAGGCATGCTTCGCTCTGCTTTTGTGGTCTATTTAATGCACATGGGGTGTATGCACAAAGGCACTTGCCAAAGCATGCGCATTCCTTAGGAGAAAGTGATGCCTGCCTTCATTTCTCACTTGATGCTGTTCTCTTCTGAAGCAATCATTTCTCAAGCCCCATGAAGGAAAGTGACTGAAATTATTTCCCTATGATTGCCCATGTCTGGCAGATGAAAGCTATTTTTACACACAATATACTACCGCTGGTGTCTGCGGCGATCGACAGACTTCAGCTGCCACATTCAAACACACGGTAACTAGCCTGAGGTGTGCTGTTAGAAGTTCTGAGGCAGGAGGAAAATGAGAGCTGTTCCCTTTCATCGTTCTTTTCCAATGACTCGCAGAACAACTGCCGCTGGTGAGGTTGGAAGGGGTCTAAGGAAGCCAGGGCCAACTCTAGTTTCTCATCGTCATCCCTGGTGTAGAGTTAGTTATGTCTCTTCTACTAGTACTTTGACCAACACTGTCATTAGGAAAGAATTTAGTGGCCTGATGTTAATACAAGGTAACGGTTTCTGGAGGATTCCTGAGCAGCGATAGTAAGTGTAGGCAGTCTGCTGAGAAGTTGAAAGGACACATGAGCTCTAAGGCACCTGAGAGCCCTGGTCTGGTCTGCCACCTCCAAAGTGAATTCTTGGTTATGGGCTGAGTTAGTAACGGTTCTCTGAAACTGCAAGCTCCATACCTGGTGTATGAATTTACCTTCTTATTTCTCCCCAGCGTGAGAGTGATTCCTTCAGTCTTATCTCATGGTGTACACCGCAGTCATATCCCTTGGTAGGACCCTGATGCACTTCTTTCTACATGCAAAGAAAAAGGTAGAAATGAATTGATAGGGGCCAAGGAGATAGCTTAGCAGTGTAAGCAAGTGATTGCCTAGAAAGTGCAAGGTCCTGAGTTCAATCCCTGGTATGAGAGAGAGAAAGAAAGGAAGAAAGAAAGAAAGAAAGACTGATTTTGATGGATACACTTATCAAGAAAAAAACTCACTTGCCGTCAACTCAGAACATCACACCCTGAAATGTGTCAAGAATATTTCAGTAGGGTTTTAAAACATTAATTCTTTTCTGAATACTAACGTATTTTGTGTTCTATACCAGCTGACAAATACATAATCAGATATGTTGATGTGCGTAGTATGAAATTTATTCTTTTAAAGGGGGTATAGTGAGGTTAGTCGGGTTAGTGGGTTGGCTGTGTCTCTTCTAGCACTTTGACACCGTTGTCATTAGAAAAGAATTTAGTGGCCCAATGTTAATATAAGATAATGTAATCCCAGCATTCGGGGAGGCTGAGGATGAGGCTGGGAGATTCTAAGGTGGAGCCCATCCTGGGCAATTTAGCAAGACCCTGTCTCAAAGTAAAAACGAGTAATAATAAAAAGGCTAGAAACGCAACTCAGTGCAAAGTCCTAAGTTCCATCCTTTGTAGTCCCAGTACCACTGGGGCCATTTTTAAATGAACCAATTTTTGGTTCTGAGCCACTAAACCTGGGTCTGCTGCTGAGCAAGCCCCGCTGCCACTGTCTCCAGGACTGTTCCACCTTCTCCCCCTGGAACGCCATCCCCACGAAGTGGCTTTCCCTTCCTGGAGAGCAGACTGGCTGTGGGCACAGGCCAGCTTTGGCATACTGAACCGAGCTGACACAATGCTTGGAGGGGCGTCAATGTGGATCACGCCTAGGGGGCCAGTTGAGGCGTCAGAGCAGGACACCTGGGGACCCAGAGAAAATGACAGGGAGGTCGAGTGAGTCTGCTACACCTGCCAGAGGCTGCACCAAGTCTCTTTTGGTCCCTGTGGGAGAAGTGAGAAGGAGGGCGGCCCAAGAGCAGAGCTGTGCTAGCAGCTGCCTTTGGTTTCTGCCCAATGGACTGTTTCTGTGTTGTTTGTTGCTATAACTAAGTGTCGGAGACCAGGTAACCTACAGAGAACAGGTGTTCACTGAGTCATCATTCTGGAGACTGGGATGTCCAAGAGTACGGTGCTGGCATTTGCTCAGCACCTGGTGAGACCCCCATGCTGGGTCATGACGGTAGGGTCATCATGTGCAAGCAGACAGAGTGTGCGCACCAGGAGTTTGCCTTGACTTCCACCCACTTCCTCCGCTAACCCACTAGCTCACTAACTCATGTTCCCTAGGCAGAACCCTCAGGACTCAGTCACCACCCGAAGGTTCCAACTGCAAGTACCATTCACATTGCATTTGGGGATAATGTCTAATCTCAGATGTGAGGAACACACTCAGACCGGAGCAACCCCCCTTTCAGTCCTGTGTGAGAGCAGATCGGGAACACACTCAGACCGGAGCAACCCCCCTTTCAGTCCTGTGTGAGAGCAGATCGTGCAGCCAGACCCATGTGTGGTTCACAGGCAGACCTTTGAAAAGGAACCATTTAATGCTTTGGGTTTTGCCATAGTACCTGGAAGACACAATCTTTGGGCCAAGGGAAAAATATTTGTCACTCCAAGCCTGGCGAGTTTTCTCCAACACAAACACAAGAGCCCTTCCCATTGGGCCACACCGACTCAGAGCCACAAGGAGAAGGGGTTAGACCAGCACCACCACGAGAGAGAGAGAGGGGGCATCTCATGGAAAAGGTCTGGAGCTTCCCGGAGAAGAGAGTGTGCTGAGCCCAGAGCAGGTTGGATGCATAGAGCGAGGGGCCAGGGGCTTGGGCTGGCTCACTGTGCCCTGCTGCGGGCCTGGCACTCGGTGCCATCGGGGGGCTGTGCAGCTGCTGTGGACTTCTGGCATGCAGGGCAGGACAGTGTGAGGCCAGGGTGTGGTAGTGCTGGGGAGTTATAGACATTTAGAAATTATTTTCTGCAGCATAAGTCTAGTGTTTCATGTTTTTACGATCTGGATTGGTCTTGGGAGCCTGGTAGGGTTAGTGAACTCCCAGAGCGGCACTGTGTGTGGAAATTGTGGTTAGCAGTCAGAATGCTCACACACCAGCTGTCCCCTTGGGGCTTTCAGCCCCGGGCGTTGTGAAACACCCTGGCAGGGGCACTCATCCAGTGCAACAGGGCCAGGGGAGTGAAAAAGGAGAAAGAAAGAAGGGTTTGCGGAGCACTCACGGGCGCCCACTACCCATGAGGCAGCAACCTAGGATGTACGTGGCACTTTGCTGCACTGTAAAGTCTCCGACAATGAGCTACCACAGGGAAGGGCGGAGACAGGGCAGACACCCTGTGCAGGGACACACACAGCTTGCACAACACCGCCCGAGCAACGGTCATCCTGACTTCTGAGAGCACAATCTCACAGCCCCATCACACTGTGAAGAAAGTTCATGCCCTCTGACTACTTGCAGTTAGAGGCAGGGTGGTATCACAAGAAACTTATTTGAGCTGGTTGCAAGAAGACATAGTTATGAAGAGAGCTATAGCAAGAGGGATGAAAGTTGTTGCAATAATTAGGGGTTGAATTTAAATAGCAATAAAATGATTGATTTTGTGTTTGAATCGCATAATGTTTATAATAACACAGAATTTTTAAAAGCAGTCCTGTGAAGCCAGGTGCTAATCATCTCATTTTACAGGTGATAAACTGGGTGTCCTGGTGCCTGCTTATGGTCCCAGCTACTTAAAAGGCCGAGGCGAGCCAATAGCTCAAGCCTAGGACTTTGGGGCAAGGCGGTGGGCTGCAACACGGTAAGACCCTGTCTCTAAATGAAGACACAACTAATTCTAGAACAGGGTGAATTCTATAACAACTCATTGTTTGTGAGTAGATCAGTGTATTTTAGATGCATAGATGGATCACAAGGTAACCATCAGTAGTTAAATTATAACTTTGTTTTCCTGGAAATCTGTTTTGAAAGGTTTTTTAAAGAACTTAAAATTGAGTCTAGTCATGGTGGCACATGCCTGTAACCCAGTGCTGGGGAGGCTGAGACAGGAGGAACACTGTGAGTCTCAGCTATATAGTGAGACCCTGTACCAACTACATTAATAATGATGGCAATAATGATGATGACGGTGATGATAAATAGAAACTTAAGATTATTACCCAATAAACAGATTTCAGGATGCCTAGCTCCTTCCCGAGTCCGTGAGGACGGGAGCATTTGTGAACAATCTTTCCAGTGTGAAATAGACAGCACAAAATTTCTCCAGCTGATCATTGGAAAGGATAGTCCTTAAAATGTTGAAAGACAGCACCAAGAGCGCTGAAGCTGTCCTTTTATTGGAAAAAGAAATTGCTCGGGTTTATACTGTCCAATAAACGCTATATTTTCCTCTCAGTCATTTTCTCCTGAGCAACTTGTGCCAACTCCTCTGAGAAAAAAGAAAAATCTCTGAGCAGAGTCTCTCGGCACCTTGTGGAAGTTTAGTAGAGGTCTGTGGAAGAGATCAATTCGGTGCAGCTCTTGCTGAACTGAAGAACCCTAATTCCTGGTTCCCGACCAGAAAGGCACAAAGCGAGTTTTATGTGTGAGATCCGGAGTCAGATTGATTTCCGAGAAGATTCCAAGGCCTGAGGGAGTTGTAATGGAGGGCCACACCCGGAGGGGAGGGAAGGGGGTTGAGGAGAGATTGATAACATTTCGAGGTGTCCAGATGTTTTTGTTACTTTAAGTTTTGCTCCCAGCTTTGGGATTGCAAATAGAGACACTAGTAATCCGGGTTATGCATAGCCTTAACCCCCAACAGGCTAGGAGACTCCTGTACTTCTGCCTCCAGCCTGGACTCCCCTCTGAGGCTCAGGCCCGTGCAGCTCACAGCCCACTGCCCACATCCTTGGGGACATCTCAGAGCAGCTCCACTTCCACCTGTCCACGCCATGCTTGGCTCTCGCTTGGGGCCTGAGCCTGGCTTGGGTAATTCTCCCGAAGGACGCAGTCACCACCAGCTGCGGGGGCGGAGGTGAGCAGCACTCCTCTGCGTCCCCAGCCCGCTCCCCTCCGAATCCCGCTCCATCCTCCTCACCCTGCTCTCTCCTTCGCTCCCCCACCTTTCCTCTTTTCTCCTCTCCTTTCTCCTTCTTCTAACTCCCTCCCTCCCTTGACCTGCTCACCCCAAATCCACTGCACCATCACCTCGCCCACAACACAGGCACACTCCAGGTCGGGGGCTTATTCTTTCCTGGGGTCCACAGACACGCAGACCCTCCAGCATCCATTCCAAGTGAGCTCCCACACTGCTGCCAGAACGAGCAAAGCTTATAGCTGGTCAGGGGCCAGGCATGGTCACTTCAGGATGCCATGTTCGCTGAAACCTCACATTACATATGTGCCCTATACTTATACAATTTATTTGTCAGTTATACCTCAGTAAAACTCCCTCCCTCCCTCCCTCTCTTTCTCTCTGTCACACACACACACACACACACACACACACACACACACACCCCACCGGTGGCTTTCTCTGTCCTTAGGGCAACATGTTGTTCATATAGCTCAAGACTGAGGTAGGGAGGTGTTGCTATCCCTTAACTCCTCTCCGGTGAGGGTCCTTCCCTATGTCTGTCTCCACCTGGACAGCCTTATCCTCCTAGCTCTGCCTGATGGACTTGCACTGTCCCTCCCGAGCCTGCAGACCTCAGCACTGCTGGGTCAGCTCCAACCTGACCCCTGCGTCAGCTCAGTGTAGGTGCCAGTGGAGCTCCATGTACCTCTACTTGGATGCTTTTCCACAGTTGTAAGTTAACTCACATTCGTGTCATTATGGGATGACTGTGTCTCCTGTTCCCTGGGCCACACAGGCCGAGATACTTTCTGGACTTGTTCTCTAGAGTTTTAAACTGAAAGAATAAAGAAAGGTAAAATCATAAGTGATTATGAAATTGCTAATGGTGTTTCTGAGGCCCCCTCGTGTCTATGAAAATCCTGACCTTCTTGCTTATCCACTGTGGTCTGTCCAAAATTAAAATAAAATAAAGAATAGGGAAATAGCTGTGCTAAGAATATTCTGGAAGTGCAAACCTAAGTGGTTATGTTAAAAAGTCACTATGGTGAATGGTTCTGTAACAGCGTTGATAAAACTTGATTCCATAGAAATGAACTTTGCAAATGCCTAAATCTATGACTTAAATCTGCACTGTTTCCCAGAAGCCCCAGGTTGAAGGCTCGGTCCTCTGAGCACCAATACCGAGATTCAGGTCTTCTTGGGAAGGTGACGGGGTCCTGCCTGAGACTCTGACCTCACCACCGCATAAATTCACTTCCCAGTTCACAGCTTGATGGACCGCTGAGAGATGATGGAGACTTCAGGAGCAGGCCTTTGTCAGGGGAAACAGGCCTCATAGTCCTGGAGGGCGTACTTTGTTCCTGGTCTCCTTTCTCTCTGTTTCTCTTGCTCTATCTTTCTGTTTTCTGGTGGCCAAGAGATCAACAGCTTTGCTTCGCCAAAGGGCTCTGCCATGATGTTTGATTTCTCAGGCCCAGAAATAACGGAGCCAGGTGCCCAAGGATTGACACTGTGAACCAAAAGGACTTTTGCGCCTGTACGCTGATTTTCTCAGGATTTTGTCATAGCAGCAAAAGCCTAAAGCTTTAGATATCTCAGCTTTCTCTTCTTCATTTTTTAAGCATAAAATAAAGTCAGGAATGATACATATTATAAATTCCTAGTGACTTCACGCCTGTATTGCTTTTGCTGCTATTTCGGAGTTTTTGTTGATTTTTCTACCTCTGTACAATTAAACTTTGTTTTGGAGCTCTCAGAGAGCAAGAACTATCACAAATTTTGGGAAGACCACATCTGAAGAGAGCTGCAAAGACATGCAGCTATGAGATACCTTGGAATCCAAGGCAATTTGCCCCACGCCATCTCTACCGGCTCTTTGAATTTTCTGCTTGTTTTCACCAAATCCGTTCGTGCGATGGTCCTGAGATTTTCTGAAGGAACATAATAAATTAAGCCAAAGGATCAGCTGGTCTATGGTTTTACCCGCCTGCGGGCGACGGCAGGTAGTCTCTACCCAGGGACAGTTCAGTGGAAGTTTGAGTTGTGGGTAAGCCGCCTGATTTGTGAGTACTTACTGGCTTCGTGCTCTGTGTCTGCATCAAAATTCTTGAGTTACACAGGATTCACAAAGGCAGTGGAAGCAAAAGTGATTACAGGTCTGTGGGGATCGGGGCAATGTCGTACATCAGCCTCTCTGGCTCGGCAGGCTGACCTGACATCTCGGCCTGTGGGTTTGTAGAACATAACTCAGTCTCTGCCTTGAGTTCATCTGCGTGTCTTCTTCCCAGAAGAGCATGAAGAACGTCCTGAGAGTTTTCCGATTGCAGTTTATTAAAATTCCTAAATCATCTCCAAAAGGGAAATATGACCCGGGTAAAACAATTTTTGAATATCCATTAGAACAAAACCTGGTGTTTTATTCAAAACATTTAATTGTGAATTGGGCTGCAAAAAAGCCATGGGGGAACATTTCAGGCTTCCATGGGCTTGAAGTCACATGCTCATCGCCATGTAATCATGAGAACATTACGCTTCAGAAACATGTCAATGTGCTCCCCATGTAACATAATAGTAAGAAACTTGAGGCCAACTTTCAACAGCTGAAGCAGAAGTTTCAACAATTTTCCCGTGAATTAGGATCACTCTGAATTAGCAACTTGGTTAGACAGCCAATTTGGACAATTGAGACCCAAAAGTGGTGTCTTAGGTCTGATTTATTTGCTTTGGCTGTCTGTATAATTCTAAGTTGCTAGGCGATCACTCAAACAAATGTGGAGCTGCCCTTCACACGCACACGTCCCCTTTCTGGGCAAGTGTTTAAATGAGTGGGCGAGGCCGCCTTTCCCATGATTGAAGGGTGCCATTAGAAAGCCTAACATCTGCCTCTTCATTCTTGCAATTCAGACACCAATGGGAGCCGGGTGAGCCCTGGAAAGCCCCTCGTGGCAATTGTGGGATGAGATGTTTTAATTGACGAAAGAGCCCGTTGGCTAAGTTCTCATCTCTGCAGAACTTGTCAGAAGTGCTCAGTTTCAAGCCAAAAAGCTGCCAGAATGAAGGCCAATCATGAATGACAGAAAGATTAGAAGAGCAGAGATCTGCTGGCTGCTCAACAGCACATAATGAGGCAAAATGCTGGAGAGTCAGCTGAGGGCACTCGCCCCACGGCTGCGGCACAGCAGGAGAGGCCCGGGATCGAGCGCCCCTGCCGCACGCTGGCACCACAAAGGCACTGAGCAGCACTGCGAATCTCATGCCTCAGGGCATTCCCACTTGGTCTTTTCTTTCTTGTGTACCTATGCTGTTTTGAATATGGGAGAGGATGGAGGATAAAGAATGCAAGTGGCAGCAGTAGAGCGTGGCTCAGCAGAAGGACACTGACCTAGCATATGCATGGCCCTCGGTCATCACTCAGGACCACGACAATAAAGCCAGTGGCTGTTCTTCACGATAGGCAGTATGTCCTGTATGTCTACAGTCAGTCAGGAGCAAACCGTGTGTCGGTCAGGGAAGGACAACCTGTCCTCCTGTACCCCAGAACCCACAGATGGTGTGGAGCAGGCAGTCGCTCTAGGCTTCTAGGTTGGTGGAGCGTTCTAGGATGATGACGAGGTCACGCAGTGGCACATTTGTCAGAAGGCATGTGTGCATGGCCAGACATTTGCATCACACTGAGCTTGGCACTTGAGTCTGATGTTCTTGCTGTGTAGATGTCCAAGGATCTCAGCTCTGAGGCCGTGAAATTGCAAGAGCCAGGGCCCCCGTGATAGCTGGAGTGATTAAATGGAGGCATAAATGCTGGTGAGACATGTCCCAAGCAATTTGTCCTTAAGAAATTTTGTTCTTTCTTCTCTGTATTTACACAGTATTAGATGGTATAGCTTACTGTACACCCAGGGTCTGTGATAGGCACACACCCACAAGGACACACATGCACACACACACACACACACACACACACACACACACGTACACTTACCGCTCCTAAGATTATGATGAACAAAACAGTATGAGATGAAATGAGGCCCAAGAGAAAACGGCAAATTCAGAAGATACGGCGACCACAAGACGGGCGAGGCTTCCGCTGGCATCACACGGCAGATTACCTTATACAAACTTACTTTCAGCAATTAGGAGGATGCTCTAAATAATGTGAAAACATAGCATAGTCAATGTGTGAACCACTAGTGTAGTTGGTTTTTTATAGTTATCAAGTACAATGTACTACAACATAACTGCATCACCTCTGCTCCGGTACAGCCGGAAGCTCAGGGAGTGTGTTCACATTAGCGCCACTACAAGCACGTCAGAAATGCGCTGCGCTATGCTACGGCTGCTGTGGCCTCACCAGGGGACAGGAAGTTCTAGGCTGCATTGTAATCTCCTGGTGCTCCGAGGTGTTCATGGTCTTTCACTGGCTGAAGCATCGCCACACAGGGCACGACTGTGCCATCATGTTCGCTTGGGCTTGTTACACACTGTGATGTTCCTTAAACCCATGTGCAACTAAGGCAGGACAAGTACTTCAAATCTAAAAAACAAAAAATAAAATGCTGCTGTTTTTAATAACAAAAAAGAGCAAAATGATGAGTACAAAGTAGATAAGTTAGTGTTTTCTGGAGCAATTTTTCACTAGCATTTTTAAAAATCCTGTCCTGTGCAGAAAACAGGTTTGGCCATAAAAGTAAGTTCCTTCCCTGCTTGTGTGTTCAAGTATGACTTCCAGATTTATAAACTCCCAGGCCACTCACATCTGTTAATCATGGAAGGGGGGCGAAGTTTGGCTTTGAAAGGTGTTTACAGTATTTTTAGGTTCTGTAGTAAGCAAGTGTCCAGTGAAATTTACCACTTGGGTTCCACATTGCTCCCGCAGCCTGACAGCTTTCTGCCTGTGTGCTCATTATTTGCTGTCCGCATTACCAGAGGGCTATTGTCACCTCACTCAATGACAGACCAATGGCAGACCTTAAACAATAGCAAGATGGTACAATGCTTAGTCATAAGATGTTGAAAGAGCTTCAGCTAAAGTGTCCTCCATGCTGGTAGCAAATGAAATCACCCTTTTAAGAAGTCTGTCAGGTTCCAGTTTTACATGATCCACAAGTTGGGAGCCAGAATTTCTGGGAACATACAAAAAGTACAGATTTGTGTCTTGTCTGTTCTCGTATAGTGAAAATTCATTTTGCTTAAATATGGTCTATGAGCATAGGGTTGGAAACTCGCAGCAATGTCTGCAGAGTAACTCATCAGTCCCAGTTTGCTATACCCTAGCCGCCCCAGTTCTGGTTGCAAAAGGGATTTGCTGTCACTGTCACTAAATATCCCTAGTCTCAGCACTTCAGTTGTTACCTCAAGACCCCAGGCATGTAGAGGTCCATGTAGCTTTGGTTACCACATCGAGCCACCTACTGCAAAATGCTGGCAGATGCACGTGAAAGTTGGAGTAAGAATCTCCCGTGGTCTTCGTATGTTCCCATATGCACAGTCAATTAATCCTGCGGCCAGCTGCTTGCTAACAACTTCCCTTCTCTTCCCAGAAGGCCTCCCAGCTGCTATATCTTTGGAGCAGCATCTTCTTACATTAAGCCTACTTTTGAATGTCTCTAATAGGTCAGCACTAAGATGCTAGGGGAGGAAGCAGAGGAGCAAGGAGACACCTACGGACCCGCCTTTCCTCCGGGCCATGCGTGGCATCCATGAACTGCTCTGCTTCGTTCTATGACATTCCACCTTTCTTCATGTCTAGTCAAAATGTGCAGTGCAAAGCCGTGCATGGTGGCGCACGCCTGTGATCTCAGCACTCGGGAGGCTGAGGCAGGAGGATCGGTGCGAGTTCGAGACCAGCCTGGGCTACAAAAAGTGAGCTCAAGGCCAGCCTGAACTGCATAGTGAGACCCTGTCTCAAAAAGACAAAAAAGATAAAAAAAGAAATGTTCAGGGCAAAGAATTATTCACAATAATGTGCATTATAATAAAAAGGGCTCCAGAGCCCATCTATTATACCCTGGATAACAGTTAGGCATATCTTTGGTTGGTTATAACAATAAATCTAAGATGCTTTCAATTTCCCTGTTGGATAACAAGAACTTTTAGTGTCTCCGGAACAGGGCTAATATCCAGCTTCACCTGCCTTCCTTCTCTGCCTTTCTTGGAGTATGAGGGTTTCATCCTCAAAGGTGCAAGATGGGTACTGTTGTTCCAGGTGCCACATCTGTGCTCCAGGAAGTAAGAAGGGGGATAAGCAGAAGAAAAAGTGGCAAAAGATTGAAAATCACCAAGTCTTTCGTCTCTGAAAAGCTTCCTGGGCCTCTGGTCCCACAGCACCCACTCCCACCCTACAGGCCAGAGAGAGCGTCCATGTCCACCCTCTGATGCACACGTTCTCTAGCCTCTCCACTGAAGGAAGAGAGTACACACGGGTTCATGAAAACTTTGAATACTGCTTTGTTTAAATGAAGGCAGAGGATCCTTTATGTGTGGAATATGGCCACGTGTAAGCTTGCCGGATGCATTTCCATCAAGTGCTGTTTGCCTGGCTCGGTTGCTAATAGCACCACCCCACGCCAGCTTCTTAGCACGAGAAGTCTCCTATTATCAGGAAAAAGATGAACCTTGTAGGAATAGTAGAATATCCATTACTTAGATTCCACCATTCACAATTTACTGTACTATACTTGTCTTGGCATATTTCTTTCCATCCACCGAACCACTTTATTTTGGATGCATTGCAGAGGCAATTATAGAAGCAGCACACCGCTCCTTAGTTCAGCCATTAGCCAGGACTCTACATTGTGTGTGGATTTCTTTTTTCCTTTCAGAGTAAAACTAACACAAAATGAAATCTGTATTCTAAGTGTTTCTTACTAACTTCTGAGGAACAGATGAGCCAAACTTGGATGAAGCCAAAACATTTTCCCCACTCTAGGACACCCAGGCTCTTCCCAGTCAGTCTGTTCTCCCGGCACCCAGAAAGTCCCACTCTTCCGACTTTTCCAATATAAACGTTTTGTCTGTTGTAGAACTTCAGATAACTGAAGCCACATAGAAGATGCTATTTTGTGTAAGGATGTTTACTTTCATACTTTTGAAAATGATACATGTTTTTGCATGTATCACTTTCGTTGTTCTTTCTATAAGAACCCAAGACTCAGATCTAAGCTACATTAGAATCATTTATTTTCCAGGGTGATTTAAAATATCTCTCTAGGCAATGGGGAGATAGCTCAGTGGAATAAGCGCTTGCCTGGCAAGTGCAAGGCCCTGAGTTCAATCCTCTGTCCTGCAAAATAAATAAATAAATAAATAAATAAGTCCCTGTAAAGACTTTGAAGCCCTCAAGGACATGCTGCTCCACTCAATGGCAAAGAATGCAAACTCCTAGAAATAAAGATGCAGTTGGGTCTTTGTCTCACAGAAAGGAACTGGAAGTTCTAAATGGCTCATTTTAAATTTAATGTCTCTCTTAGAGATATAAACTAACAGTACCAAAATATTACAGCATTTTGAATGCTTCAGCCTGTGAGTTATACATTCGAGTTTGTTTGGCCATTTGGAGGGGCTTAACTGTACTAGAAAGAGCTGTTAAATATTTTATGGTATCTAAATGTACTTGGGGCTACAGGCACCATTCCTGCCCTCTGACACATTTTTGTTCGAGCGAGGACGGGAACGACTGAGAACGCACATAAAAATATTCCCAGTTAACAGAAGTTGAAATGAATTAAGGACGTAAAGAACACACATGTTTGCATTTAGACATGGTATATGGCCAATTCTTTTCGTGAAGAGCGCCTTATTACTTTTGCTCTAAGCGGTATTCTAAGCGGTATTCAACATTTGACAAGGGGAGTTTCCCTGCCCTTCTCTCCTTTCCCTACAGTATATATTAAACTAATTGCTTTATTTTAACAAGGGGGCCCTGTTTCCCCAGCCACCCCTCAAGCCCCAGCTTGACCTTCAACTCTCCGGATCTTTGCAGGGAGATAATTGCACTAACAATATGATTTAATGAGCTTCGGCTTTTGCACATCAAGTCTCCTTGTCTTAGTGGTACTTGTAACTCTCAAAGGGTCAGGTTCCCATCCTATGCAATTCTCAGAGAATCACATAAAACTTAAATTTGGCCCAGTGTTTCCTTATCATTTATAATTTCCTTAAGACCCTTAGAGTCACAAAACTATCTCGTGTTTCAGGGATGAACGATTTGCTATGTTTCTCTGAATAAAAATTCTCTGAAGAGTAAGGTAAGGCGCACCAATAGGATTAAACCGTCATGGGAAAATGCAACTAAAACTCGGGCCATAACCTGCAGTGTTCTGTTTTAAACCCACCTTGACCAACACACATGCTTCAGCTTCATCTCTAACCTGCTTCACAATTGAAGTAAATTCACGTGAAAAATTGGCAGTGAGGGGTTTTGGTCTTTCTACATGGGCAGGCATGTGGATGGATGGGTGCATGAATGGATGGGTGGGTGGGTGGATGGATTCACGAATGGGTGGGTGGGTGGATGGAAGAATTCCTAAATGGATGGGTGGATGGGTGGGTGGGTGGATGGGTCCATGAATGGATGGGTGGGTGGGTGGGTGGATGGATTCATGAATGGGTGGGTGCGGGGGTGGGTGGAAGGATTCCTAAATGGATAGGTGGGCAGGTGGGTGGGTGGGTGGATGGACAGGTGGGTGGATGGATGGAATGGGATAGTAAAGAGCACTCGTGGGGCCCAGAGTCCCCCTTCCCTGACCGGACATCCCCAACACAGCTGCCCTGATTCTATGAAATTCTACATGGGCAGCAGGACGTGGGCATTTCCTCCCCACAGCTCTCTTGACTTTCGTTTTGTGGTAGGCTGCTTTGTTTCTCAAATCTCTTCCCTTTCTTGCCATCCTTATTGTTATATTTGACACTATATTACGTTTATATGGGAGGAGGGGAGTAGATCCAATGGACACTGAGGGGTCTCCTCCTCCCTGAATTCCTGCTGCATTCTCAATATTATTTATGAGAACGCCCCTTAATGCAAGCACAGTGCCCAGAACAGTCCCGAACCTCCCCCACCAACATTTCCTCGGAAGGGAGCGGTCTGTTCTCACAGCACCGAGTGCAGGGCACTACGAAGGCACGGAAAGGGCGCTCTGAGAGGGAGGGCGCTTCTGCAGAACTTGCTGTGACTTTTGGATCTGCCGCCTTTCAGAGTACCTCCCCTTGGCTCACCAGGCCCTGGAATTCTTCAGTCCTCCCTGCTACAGCTTTGACGCCTGCGGGATGTGGACTTTATCCTCTGCTGCAACCCTGAAAGCACTTCAAGCTTCTCTGGTCCTTTTTGTTCCTTTGGCAAATGTACCGGCTTTTTGAGAGGAAATTTCCTTACATGGATTTGAGCAGGACAAGCTGCCAAAGCTCTGGGCGTCTCCCCAGCACGTGGGAAAGAAGAAGAAAGGAGTGAGATTGGGGGTCTTTGCGGGGGGCCACCCTGGGGGCAGGTGCGGCAGGGTGCTGGCCTTCCTCCTGCGAGCCTCGGTGTCGAGCAGAGTGGTCGGGATCTGAGCTTAGCAGCTTTCTAGTCAGGTGTTTTGGGGTAGGACCCCAACCTGAGGCCCAGACCTCTAATGTCTCCCCTGCAGAGAGGCAGTGCTCTTGCCTCAGGGGATGGAGCGGAATGAAACGCACAGAGCTGCACATGGCGCTTGGTGCTGTCTCCACACGGTGCGCCCTCAGGACCTGGGGCGCACCATGCCTTTCTGGGGCTTTTATTTATTTTATTTTTTATTTTTGGCAAAACCAGGCTTTTATTTTGGAAAAGACAATCAAATTGGTTTTGGTGGAGGGTGTGGACAGGAAGGAATACCTCAGGCAGTTATGTCCCCCCAGCCAAGGGTGGGCTGAAGGGACCAGTAATTCAAGGTTCCTCTTTGGCTCTCAGAAGACATTTGGCACTGAAAAAAATAAGGACACTCTAAAAGCAGTTGCTTCCTTCAGAATCTAGAACTCTTAGAGGAATTTCTTTGAAAAAAAAATTTTTTTTTGATGAATCATTCACTGCAGATATTTCCAAAGAAAATTGTACATGACTCACAAGTTTGCTTTAGGTTAGTTCAGTGTCCAGCAGAATATTTAAATTCCTCTTTGCTACCAACTCAGACCATCGTGAGTCTCTGACACTCACCTTAGAGGACCAAGGTAAGGAGAGTGCAGACGGCGGCCATCTCCCCAGCCACTGGCACTGAATACTCAGCTAGAGCGAGGGAGAGGCCTGGAAGCCAGCAGGAGGGGACAGCGGGAGGCTTTCAGGGCCTTTGCTTTCGCTCACTCAGTTCCTACAGGTCTCTTTTTTTGTTTTTGTTTTTGTTTTTGTTTGTTTGTTTGTTTTGTTTGTTTTTTTTTTGTGGGACCAGGGTTCAAACTCACAACCTTGCACTTGCCCAGCAGGCACTTGTGCCTCGGAGCTATCTCCCCAGCCCCAAGGTCTCTACCCCATAAAGGAAAGTCTCTTGTCCTCTGGGAACAGGTTTACACAAATCTAATCACTTCTCTTTATCCAGGGGAGATATATTCCAAACCCCAAGGTACCTGAAAGTGTGACTGGTACAGAACCCTACAAACAGATACTAAGCTACTAAGCTTTTCCTATATGTTCATACCTATGATATGCTCTAATTTATACATTAGGCACAGTAAGATGCTCACAATAGCAACTAGTTATAAAGATAGATTATTGTAAAATACTGCAACGAAAGTTATTTAAAACTTAAGAAATATTTGTTTCTGGAGTTTCCTATATAAAAGCTTTTGGACTGTGGTTGACCTCAGGTAATTGAAACTGCAGAAAGCCAAACCACGGAAGGGAGGTCGCTGCAATATCCAATATGAACTCCTCAGGAGTATATCCTCAGTTCTGTCCCTAGTGTGTGATGGGTAGTACTGGGCCGTGACACACAGGACCTTCTTTCTGAAGACGGGCTACTCACTGCTTAGCTGCTGATGCATCCGGGAGAAGCTCTGTGCTTCTCTGACTCTCAGAGGCCGGGTCTGTAAAATAGGCACCAAACCATCCTCTCCGCAGCACTGCTGTGAGGCTGCCTACGGTAGGAGCCATTACAGTCTGCAAAGTGTTATGCATGTACCAGCTTTCCATAGGATTGTAAACATTATGTGCTGCACAGGGGCATTAACAAATGTAAATTTAAAAATCTGCAAAGTGCTATAGAATGCCCATCATTGCTAAGAACTTGCTGTCTCCCTTTAGGCCAGAGCAAGGTGTGAACAACATCCCCTCCCTCACAATCCCGAGGAAAACGTCATGGAGCGTAAGACACACTCACCGTGAAGCACAGAAGGAAACACAGCTTCCAGAAGATGCAAACAGCTGAGCTCTGGGCGAAGATTCCACTGGCTCCTGGCTAAAAGGGAGCTGGAAAGAGGGACCCGAGGCCCTGGGCAGGAGGTGGGGAAGAGGGAGAGAGGGCTGCATCTTGGTTCCTTTGATGCCAGCCAGCCAGCTGGGAGGTCAGGGTCCAGCTCAAGGCCACAGGGAACAAGGTGGGCTGGTAGAGCTGGTTCTCAGAGCATGCGTACATGGCAGCGGCTTCTAAACTCACAGGGCCTCTTCTGAGTGAACTGGCTAGCTGGCTGGGGCACCGCTGGACTCCTCCTCTGAAGTTATTGCAGACCTCTCCATCCATCTTCCTTTTCCCTCTGATCAGCTCTGGGAGTTCTCTCCACGTGCCTACAGAGGATTGTCCTTTCAGCCTGCATCTGCCACCACTGAGTGTGGAGAGTCTGAGAACTGGGCTAATGTGTGGGTACAGTAGAAGAAAAAGAAAGGCCTTTGGCCAGTGCCAGCTCGCTCACAAAATAATTTATGTGCTAGAACAATTAGCACATTTCAGGTAACTCAGTACTGTGCTCCTTCAGGGGTCAATGAGTTTCCAGGGTCTGGCCTGTCATGGTGTGCATTGTGAAATATTTTCTGAGATGCTCCCTTGGCAGCTTGCTCTCTGGGGGTGCTAGCTGCTAGAGTCCATTGTTTTTCCTTTTTAATAATTAATTAAGATTATTTAATTAACTGGTATATGGTCTTGATACATGGCTCGGATCCTGTCTCAGCCCCCCACCCCCAATGCTGGATCCTGCCTTGATGACTGGCATGGTACACCCTGGATTTCAGGGCCAGTAGGGTATGTGGTACTGGGAATTAAGCTCAGGACCTTGCACTTGCCAGGCAGGCCCTAAGATCAATGAACTGTCTCCCTGGCCCTGGGGTCCATTGTTCTTGACTGCCCTTAAGAGCAGACTTAGCTCCTGGTCTCAGTGAGTGCCAGATGGCTTTGCAGGTCCTCAGGCTGTCCCCGCAGGCCTGGCTAGCTCTGCAACCCAACTCTTTGTGTTGTCCCCCAATTTCTATCTGTTGTTGGTTAGTGTGGCTGGAGGCCCTAGGTGTATAGATTTGCAAAGTTGCAGTTTCTTTTCTTCTTTCTTTTGAATTTATCATGTTTATTTTATTTTATTTTATTTTACTTTATTTTATTTTATTTTATTTTGTGCTGGTTCTCACTAAGCAGCTGACTCATAGTGATCCTCCTGTTTCCCGCCTCCCAAGTGCTGGGATTACAGACCACCACACCCAGACTCTTCTTTTTTTTTTTTTAGCACAGGGTCTATAGGGTCTCACTTCACAGATGGGCCTCATAGTAATCTTCCTCTTTTCAGCGTTGCAAGCACTGGGATTATAGGTGCAAACCACCACAGCCAGTCTCAGTGAGCCCTGAGGACGGGGCCAGCACGGCAAGCCAGGGACCAAACCCCAGCCCCTGTGTCTGCCTAAGTAGGCACTTTAATCCACTGAGCTGGCTGGCTGGCCTTAGGGTGGGCAGTTTCTGAGCTTTCCATTAATCCAGCTGTCTAGCAAGTGCCGAGTGTTAGGTACATGGGCCAAAGTGAAAATATTTGATGGGATCTGCACTGGATAAAGAAAATTCTAGAAAAGTCATGCTAATGTGTCCATGCCTTTGCGTCATGCAGATGGCAGTGCTTTTTCTATTTTGTTTGAGCCAGCGCCTCTCCATGTTGCCATCTTCCCGGGAGCTCCTCCACTCAAGCAATCTGCCTGCCTCAGAGAAGCTGGGATTACAGGAGTTGCCACCAAATCCAGTTTCAGTCTGCTCTGAATCCACAAACCTGGCTGTCTGGATCCCTCGCTCTGCTCCTTCCCTCCTGCAGGGAGATGTGATTTTTCCCCCTACTTTTTATCCTAGCTTGATTCATACTAGCTGAAGTTATTTTTTTAAATAGCTCTATTTTGTACCAGACTAGTGGTCAGCAATATTTTTTTCTGTAAAAAGCCAGATAATAACTACTTTAGACTTCGTGGTCCATACAGTCTCT
Organism: Myocastor coypus; assembly: GCA_004027025.1. Classification (NCBI taxonomy): domain Eukaryota; kingdom Metazoa; phylum Chordata; class Mammalia; order Rodentia; family Myocastoridae; genus Myocastor; species Myocastor coypus. The sequence continues at coordinate 29,600 of PVJA010025081.1, forward strand.
GTCTTAACTGCTCCGCTCTGTGGTTAGAGCTCCAGACCACAAGTCAATATATAAACAAACGGGCATGGCTGTGTTCCAATAAAGCTTTATTTATGGACACTAAAATTTGCAATTTTGGATAATTTTAACATGTCATGAAATATTGGATTAAAAAAAGTTTAAAACCGTAAACACAACTAGGCCCACGGACCATGGGTTTAATGGCCCCTGCACTTCCTACACCAGGGCACTCTGGTTTTTGTGAGCACCTCATGCCAACACCAGTTTCAGTGGTGTGCAAGCAGTGTGCCCATAGGAAGTGCCTTCCTGGTGTTTGGCATTTCTTTTTGAGTTTGTATCGACTTTTGGCGTTGTCTTGGGTAGTCTTGCTGACTTAAGAGTGAATCAGTTTTCTGTCATGTGCCTCGGCTTCTCAGTGACTTGACATCGTACCTAGCAAGTGAAGAAATTTCCCCCATCACTGTGAGCATGGAATAAGGGCGGACTCTGAAGGGCGAGACACCTGCTGTCGGTGCTGTGGGCTGCGGTGCCAGTGGCTGTGCCGCGCATTCCCCAGGAAACAGCTGCCCAGGCCTCTTCTTCTTCCTGCCTGACTGGTGCCCTGAGAGCTGGTGTCCAGGTGGCTTGACTGCGGTGACACCACTTGGATACTAAAGGAGTCTAGGGGCAGGCAAAGCTTCACCATTGCCTGAACAAAACTGAATTTCTGTGTAGTTTCTAAGTTTCTTTGCCTTATTTTGAGTGAGAATGGGCATGTCTTTATGTTCTTAAGAGCCATGTGCATATAGCGTTTCTCAGTGAAGTCTTTATTTGTAGTCTTTGATGTTTTTCCTTTGGTGATTTGATCTTTTTATGATTGCCTTGTGGGAAATATTTTATTAGGAAAATTACAGTAATAATTGCCTTGTGACTTTCAAATGTTTTAATTAGATTTTTGTACATCATCTTGATTTTGTATGTAGAAGGGTTATCGTCATGGGCATAATTGAGAATTTGTACATGGTAAGATTCATCAATCTTTTGTTTTGGGGTTTGTATGGTACTTTGAAAAAGATACCATTCCTCTGAGATTATTATTATTTAATTATCTTATGTTTTTGATACTTTGGTTTTGCTTTTGCTTTTTTCCTGAATGAATCTTTAACTGATGTGACAACTATTTTGATGTCATGTATTAGGGTTCCATCACTGTGAAAGGAACTGCGAAAACCAGCCTAAAGGAGGAAAGGTTAACCTTAGCTGTGGCATCAGAAGTTTTAACCCATGGTTAGGGGGCTACATTGCTTCTGGACAGGGGTGAGAAGGTGGAGCCAGGTTACTCAGGTCATGGCATGGGGAGGGAGACAGGGAGGTGGGGGAGAGGAGAGAGGAAAAGAGGACTGAGGAGGAGAGAGGAGGAGAGACGAGAGCAGAGAGGGAAAGAGAGAGGATGGGGAAGGGGAAGAGGAAGTGGGAGAGAGGGAAAGGGAAGGGAAGGAAAGAGGGAAGGGAAAGGAAGGGAGGGGAGGAGAGGGAAGGCGAGGGGAG